>JANAVB010007400.1:1418138-1678138 GCA_029216955.1 Iris pallida | reverse complement strand
ATGTAGGGACATGCTTATGCCACATTTATATATTATGAATGATACTATTGTAAGCAGGAAATGATGGTAAGATCCTTTATGTTGAATAAAACTTTTATGCTTACATACACATGCATGTTTATGAATTAACTGATCCTAATGCAAGATTAGAATACCACACAATATTTGCCTACACTCACATAGTCAACATGGTGGTTTTATGTGAGTTAGTTTAGGGCCACTCACTAGTGCATTCTCCAATGTGCTAATACCCAACTCTACAGGTGCATGGAACTGTTTGGACGTACGCTGAGGCGTCGGAGATCGGTTGACGCTTGTAGATGTTCGAATGAAGATGTTTTCTTTTGTTTATAAATGTAACCCCCTTTTCCAAATTTTGCATATTTTTTTAATTTTTAATTTTTTTGATTATTATTCTAGGTATTACTGAAGGAGTGACAGTTTGGTAATTTTATAGAAAAGGATGGTAATTTAGTAAATTATGGAGAAGGAGTGACAATTTGGTAAATTTCTAGAAGTAGAGTGGTATTTAGTATGTAGTAGTATGTCACGTAATGATTAGCTAAGTGGGATTAGTTGAAATATTCTAGAACCCCTTTAATTAATTATAACTAAGGCTACTTAATTCCAAAAAATATTCCATGGAATCTAGCATATTCTAAGGAATATTCTTAGAATATTATTTCTTAGCCATGTGCTAATTAGATCTATATTATTCTAATTACCCCTGTAAATATCCCTAATGGTGATTAGCATTAATTATTCCAAAATCACCTATCTATCCATAATGACCGTGTCTAGTCGTGTCGGCTTGTCCACCATATTTCATAAATTCTCCTAGCTATTACAATTATATTTCATCGTGTCCGACACATGATCCATTACCCATTATTTCTCGTGTCCCGGGTCCGACCCCGAGGACATGGACACATGTAGGACCGTTGAGCACCTCTAGAGGAAGGGTGAATAGAGTGTGTGAGAGTGCAGCAAAAATAATCACCACTTAAAAAATTAGCAACTATATATTATGGCAGATAAAGACAGTAAATAAAATATATAAAGTAAGAGATCAGAGAATCAAACTCAGTGACAGCAATGTGTACTGATCTCCCTCTGAGAGGACTACTCCAGTCTCGAGTACTTTTGCTCGATGTTAATCCACTATACACAAGCTAAATGAGAGTTTGTAGTCTCTTACAATACCGTGTTTGGTGATGAGCGCACGACCGACACCACAAACTTGATTTCAGAAACTGAAACTTTTTCTAAATTGCAACCTCTTATACAACTCTTCAGAACCAAAACTCTAGATTGAACAGAACTGTACTGGCTTTGGCTAAGAGTGGTATAGGCTTGATTTGAAAGCTTTGGATCGTTGAATACATTTAAAAAGATAGAGAAGAGAGAATGAATGAGTGATTTGAAATGTGAGAATTCGCCTCTATTTATAGTATTTTTGTTGACCAAACTCGGCAAAGTTCGGACAGAGTTCAGATGCATGAATCTCACATTCGAACGTTGTAGGAAGATTTGGTGGAAGACCAAAACGAGTTCGAAACTGACCTGGCCGAACTCGGGCCGAACTCAGACCGAACTCGGTCACAGTTCTGTCAGACCAGTATGTATGGGCCAAATTTGCATGGGCTTTGAGCTTTTTAGAATTGTGGACTTTTTAGGATTTAGATAGGTAGGCTTATTTGGATATGTGGACTAAGAATAACCTAAGCCAGTACCAATCTTGATCAACCTCACAATATATTTCCTAGACTCAATAAAATTGAAAATACATAAGAAATATAAAAGGCTTGATCTTGATTCTCTTGCGATATTGTTTTTGATGACGATGTGACGTCTGTACTTTGAAGTAGTAGGATGTTGATGTAGTAGACGTTTCTTCTTCTTTGAAACTTGCAGACCTGTAGCAGTTTTGTATATTTTGTGTATCGACCAAAGTTGACGTTGATTATCAAAACCAGGTGTGATCATTAACCAATGGGCCAACAATCTCTCCCATTTTGATAATTGACAAACTTTGAGTCTATACCTACTACAAAAAAAAGATAGTGTTTGGGACAAAACTATTTGATACATTATTTTAAGGGTCCTAAAAGATCAATATTTGAGACGTTTTAGAATTTGGTAATAAAAGATAATAATATTATTGACGGATTTGTATATGGAACCTAATAATATAACTTATTTTGAACCAAAGTACGTTCCGTCTCAATAAAATTTTGTTCTGTCCCAAAAACTATTGGCGGGCAAAGCTGATGTCCTATTATTTTTTACTAATATTTTTAGTAATAACTTATCAAACAATCTGAACCATTCATTTATTTGATCTAAACCGTTCAATTATTAGGTTAAAGTAAAACACTAGATCAATTCTCTCTCTTCATTAGCAACTTTTCATTCTCCCTCCCTCTTTCTCTCTCTCTCTCTCTCTCTCATGAAAGGGTTTGATCGGTGGCTCTCTCGAAAGGGGTTTGTTCGGCGGTTCTCTCTCGAAAGGGATTCGATCGGTATTTTCTTAACCTATTCCTTCTATTTAGAGTTAAATTTTACTAATTTCATCATATGCTTGATTAGCGCTAAGTTTTACTAATTTCAGTAGTTTGTAGATCTATTCGGTTCATCGATGGTTTGGAATCGAAGGATGTTGTTTAGGGATTCGTTCAGCAGTCGTTGGATCCATGTTATTTTGTTGGATTTTTTGATTTATGTGATATATGTTTAATTATTTTATTATTATGAGATTGTGGGTGCTGATTCTGAAGAATAACGAATGGTTTTTTTGTTTAGATCTGATAAATTTGGTAAAGTTGTCTTTTTAACAAATTATGTGCATATATACACTAAAAATGCATTTTTTTGGTTACGCGGTGTGAAAATTGTGATTTTTGGGTGCATTGTTTATTTTTCCTTCTGTAAACAACAATTTCGACTACTCCGAAGATCCTTTCTTCATCGGCTTGCATTAAAGCTTAATTGCTAATAGAGCTTCCAACTGATGTGGAGTGGCTGTGTTGCACAACCATGGATGCGATACGACAAGATACAGACCTCGACATGGACACTGCATCAGCGTTGGAGCGCCGTGACATACTTTGTATTCGTTTTGCAAAAAAAATGAATACAAAGTATTCGACCATCAGTTTAATACTTTCTGAAATCCCCATATGGTGGTTCAGTCGAGTTGGGGGGAGTATCAGATATGTTGTAATGTTTGCATACAGATCATGTATAAGTGGAGTATCAGATCTGTATTGCATTGTCCTACATTTATTTATTCATTTAGTCCACTGCTGCATACTAGAGTAATAGTTAGGATTAGATGTTTGATCATTATGTTGATATTCCTATGTTTCAATAATAAATTAGGGGATTACCTTGGTTTGGTTCATTCATTTCTGTTATGTCCAGATAGCATGTGTTTAGCTACTGTTGTTTCATTCAGTTTTTGTGACTTAGGTTCAGACTACTTAATCCTTTTAGCACTGCACAGTCCATATCCCACTTGGTGTCAGCCCTCATTTTGAGCATTTGTTCAAATACATTTCACTCAGGTATTTGTCATAAGATGTTTGGAGTGTAGGGAATTCAAGTGAGATGTTAGTTGGATCTTTGAACTAATACTTAGTTCAGATAACTTCACATTCAAACACCTAGAAATCCAACCTTTTCTTCCCAAAGTGGTATTACTTCAACGATTGATTTGGCTATGTAGCTTATAGTTGTCAATTATTGATCCCTAGGCTGCACAGATAATTCTCCACAGAACACTACAGGACCATGTCTGCATGTCCAACACGACACTTTTTCGACATGCAGACATGGTCTTCCCAGACATGACACTTCCTCAAGTGATTTCGTGTTCAATGTTAGGGTATAATTTGAAGATCTTTCAAAGTTGTGTGCTCTAATAATTTTTCTTGTATGAGCTATTTCGTGTTCTACTGATTTTTTTTGAAAAACTTCCAATATTTTTTTCTTCTTCAATTTTTAGGGTATTTGAATACTGATTTCGTGATCTACTGATATTTTTGAAGAACTTTAAAGATTTTCTATTTTTCCATTTTTGTTTGATAAACTTCCAAACTTCCCTTTTTTCCTCCAATTTCTCATTTTGTTTGTAGAACAATTACAAATCTTGTATATTTTTTCTAGTTTCTCTTTTTTTCCAGGAATATAACATTTGTGAGTATAATTTCATTCATTGTCATGTTTAATAAAGTTTTATTAAAATAGTCTAATCGAGATGGGTCTGGACAGATCTGTATGAAATTTCTGTGTAGTTGAGGCGGATCAAATTTTGGTATGATCACATTCATATCAAGTTTTGGTTGAATCGGGATTTAGTTTCAAGTTGAGGGTTTGGTTTGGGCTGGATAATGTTTAGGTCTAATTTGGATTGGTTCCGGTCAGGTTAGGGCCAAGTTAGGTCATAATATAATTTTGGTATGATCACATTCATAATTACTGTCAAGACTGTTAGACCAAATATATAATAATTTGTAGTCAACTTTTATAATTTTTGTTCAACGTAAATGAATATAGATACTGAAGGTTGAAATAAGTTATATGCTTCTAGTAAAATCATGTACTGTAAAAGTCAATTATAATCATTGTTCTCATCCAACAGTAAACTATAACTCTCATTTCCTTAGCTATTGAAATATATATTCAAGAGGCATACCCAACCATTTTGTGTTCTACTGATGTTTTTGAAAACCTTCCAAAGATTTGCAATTTTTTCATTTTTTGATGAACTTCCAAAATTTTCCTTTTTTTCCCATTTTTTCATTTTGGCTGTAGAACAATTATACATCTTGTGTATTTCTGTTATGGTTCTCCTTTTCTTCAGGAATATAATATTTGTGAGTTCTCATTTTCTTCAGGAATATAATTTCATTCATTATCATGTCTAACAAAATTTTATGAAAATAGTCTAATCAAATTGGATAATATTGACTTATAACTGTCTTGGACTGTTCTGACCTGAAATAATTGCACATGCACTAAGCTAATCAGATATGATCAGACTGTTAATATTGAAAAGTTTATTCGATACTTATAGACTATTGATTTATTTATACTTTCTACTGTAATTTTAGCTATTACAACTCATTATACATATTCACCGACTACTACAAGTGATCTCTTATCACAGTTTTTTTCCAATATTCTGTATCATGGTGTAGTAGCTCATTTTTATTTCAACTGATATTCTGTATCATGCTGTACTAGCTCATTTTCATTTTATATCCAAACAGGGGTACTGCCAGTGAGTTCATGAAACAGAGATTAATATGGGGAACTACTCCTGAGTTCATGAGACATAAAGAATTATCATTCTTGCAAAGATCAAGCTAGGAATGTTCATCTAAAAAGACACTTAATTTTCATTTAGGTTTCCTTGTTGACATAATAAATGTATATATGAATTTTGTGTCCACATAACTTGTTTATTTGAACTTTTTAGAACTTATTTTGAATGTGTATATTTTTATTTCGTGCTAGGTGAGAACAATTAGAAAGTTGATATGAATAAGAGTTGGATCGGATCACGTGATTGGAATGCAAAGGCATATAAGGATGGAGTAGAAGCATTTCTTAAATTTGCATATAGAAATAAGAATGTTGAGACGACTCATATATATTGTCCATGTGGTAGATGTGTAAATCGGGTTTATCACAATCGACAGACAGTGGAGATTCATATAGAGATGTATGGATTTGAAAGGAGTTACAGGGATTGGATATATCATGGGGAGTCTTTGGGTGGTTTGGATAATAGAAGTTATAATATGAGGGATGATATATCGGTTGGTGAGGGTGAAGATGAATTAAATGAATGTGCTAATATGGCAGCAATGGTCCGAGAGGGAATGGGATTCTCAAGCATTCCAGAAAATAAGGGTTGTGAGGAAGAGACCATGACTGGAAGAAGCTTGGGGTCTGATGAAGAATTGCCAAGATATTTCAAACTTCTAAAAGATGCAGAAAGTGATTTATACGAGAATTGTCCTAAGGGTGTCACCAAACTATCATTTGTTGTTGAACTTTTACACTTGAAGCAACTTAATGGATGGACAAATCGTTCATTCACAATGTTGTTGGGCTTCTTAAAAAAGGTGTTTCCATGTGCTAGGATTCCAAAATCATACTATCAAGCTAGTAAGCTAACTACTGATTTGGGATTCACTAACGAAACGTGGGATGCCTGCCCTAATAGTTGTATGTTGTTTCGAAATGAATCTGAGAATCTCGAAAAGTGTGAGATTTGTGGGGCTTCTAGATATAAAACTGATACTGCCAACGAGGGTGCTCCAGTTGAAAACGTTAAAAAAGTTACTGAAAAAAAGGTGCGATATTTTCCTTTAAAACCAAGACTGTAACGACTATTTTGGTTATCGCATACAGCTTCACTCATGAAATGGCATGTTGAGAAACGAATAGATGATGGTGTAATGAGGCATCCAGCAGATTCTTGTGCTTGGAAAGTGTTTGGTGAGAAAAATCCATCCTTTGCTGAAGATGGACGTAATGTTAGACTTGGGTTAATTACCGATGGATTTAATCCATTTGGTAATATGAGTGTTGCTCACAGTACTTGGCCAATTGTAGTCGTCCTTTACAACTTACCCCCATGGTTGTGTATGAAGCAACCTAACTTAATTTTGTCTACTCTCATTAATGGACCAAAAGGTCCAGGTGATAAGATTGATGTTTATTTACAACCATTGGTTGGGGAGTTGAAAGATGTAACACCCACTTTTCTAAAATGAGGGTAATTTTGAACTTTTGTAAAAGTTTATTATTTAATAATAGGATTTATGATTTATGGGAATTTTTAATTAATTTAATACTATTTAAAATTGGTGAATTATAATTTTGATGTGTTAGCTAGTGAACCCTAGAACTGTTGAGCCTAGAGACTAACCATGACCATGGAGACCTAACCATGTGATTAGAATGACTATTTACAACTTTTTAGACTAAGGGTATTTTGGTTATTTTGTGACTTTTGAATTATTTAGGATTTTAATTAATTGGTGAATTTTAGATTATTTTAATAATATTTAAATTGATGTATTATGATTTTGGTCATTTTTTATATTTTAATATTTTGGGAAAATTTTATATTTTTAATATTGTTTTTATTGGATTTGTTTAGTCGGGTTTGAGTTTCGTCTCGTTCCGACTTGTATTGTGACCCGGGTAGCTTAAACTCTAGATGGGGCCCAATATTAAGTTAAGCATGGCCCACAAAACCCAACATCTAAGTTAGTTAGTTAGACTAATTTTTATCATGTCAGAATGGTTAAGTTAGAGACTCAAAACTAGATCCTTTTGACCCCAAACTTGAACCTAGTCTAGACTTAACCATATGAGACTAGAGAGGGGGCAATTAGGACATTTTCCATTAGCCCTAATAGACTCTTTATGGCAGCCACCTTTAGGGGAGAATGATTCATTTCATTCATTACAATCTTGCCTCTTTTATTTTTCTTTTGTTCTTCCCTAATTTTAGAGAGCCTTCCTTTTGATTTGATCTCCAAATCAAATCATTCCTTCACCAAATCTTCCCTTAATCATTTCCATTCTCCAAGGGAAGGGTGCTACCAAGGATTGGAAGAGAAGTGCAAGGAGGAGTGTCCACTTTGAGAGATCTTCGTATCGAAGCCGTGTCCTAAAGAATTTTATTGGGATTCTACTCCCAATAGGTAAAACCCATCCTCTAAATCGATTTCCTTTACATATAAATTAGTTTTGAATCCGTAGGATCTATCCTCATGCATGTGTCCTCTTTAGATTCAAATTTGAGACCATTTGGAGCTCTCTTGAGGATTTTAGATATGTGTCATGTGTCCTACTTGATAGATCCCAAATTAGGACACCCCATGTGTATGCATGAATGATAATAGTTTAAATAGATATTTAAATTCAGTTTTAGAATGGTTAGAGAGTGGATTGATCTTAGTTAGGATGGTTAGAATGAGTTTCATTTGGATACCTATGTTGGTATCAAGTATCTTGGCCTACATGTGTTTCTTTTGTCCAAAACAACTCAAATTCGTCATAATATTCATCCACGTTTTTATTAACCAAAGCAACTTAGAAATATCATAACTTTTAGCTTAGAACTCCGTTTAATCTTTCGTTTTTTTTAAAAGAACCGTATCGAAGTTAGCTTTCCAAATATATATTTTAATAAGCTAAAATCGTTCTGAAACTTTTTGTAAAATTATTTGAGTGTCAGCTGTCCGAAAGACAGACGCGTCCGGGAGCTTCCGGACACGAAAATGTGATCCGTTTAAAGTTTCGGAAAGCTAACACGAAGGGCTACGACATACTTTAATCCTAGAATTTAGTGAAGGCCCAATTAGTACAGTATTGATTTTAAGTAGAAGAGTGACTATACGACATAGATATTTTGTGTAACCTATGAGGTAGTATGGATATTAAATGAATGTAGAGTATGTAATGCATGATATCTTAGATGAATGAAATGATATATATATATGATATGTATCCTCTTTACATTAATGTATATATATGGTTGAATGCAAGCATGTAGGAATGCAATCAATGTAATGTATGTAAGCAATGCATAAATTCATGAATGAAAGAATGATATACAATGTATGCATGAAAGTATATAATGAATGCTAGATATGAATGCAAGGTATACATGTAATAATAGATATGAATGCATAATGTATAAATAATGTAATACAATATATAATGATAGCATGTATGGTAATGTAAAATATATGATGCAAGCATGTATATGTCCACCGTTTTTCCTTTTTCTTACATTTTTCCTTCCCTTCCCTTTCCATTTCAGTTTTTCTCATTTTTTCCCTCTTCTATTTTTACATGTTGTATACAATGTATATAATGTATAGATGCATGTATGTAATGTGCATGGATGAATGCAAGTATGCATATATGATATGTATGTAGGTATGTATGCAATGTATGTATGTATACATGATATGTATGTATGCATGTATGCAATTTAAGCATGTATGAATGTATACATATATGTTGTGTTCCATGTATGTATGTGTGGATACATGAATCAAGTATGTATATAGTGATAACATGAATGAATGAATGTATAAATGCATGAATGAATGTCATATATGAATGAATGAATCAATCAAAGGTATAAGTAAAATATAATGCATTGTAATGAATGTTAACATATATAATGTATAAAAGTATGTATGTAAATGTGCATGAATGTATATATCTATGTAACTATGTAAATATGCATGATGTAACATATGGCTATATATATAAATATGTATGTAATGTGGATATGCATGTATGTATGAAGGTATGTATTTATATATAGTATCTATTTTATATTATGTATTGTTGTGGTTCACATTGCCTTGTGATTGTGTGAGTGCTAGCCTAGGCTTGGTTAGGCCTAGTGAGACTTGTTAGACTTGTTTGGGCTAGGACTTGACCTAATTGACCTAGTTTGACTAGTGTGGTTGACTAGAGTTGACCAAGTGTTGACTTTAGTCTAGTTTGACCTAGACAGCTTGTAGATGCATTATAGCAGTCTATTTTACTATTTTGGACATGTAGTAACTTGTATTGTTCTATAAGAGCCAGACACCACTCCTCGGACAGTATATTCTCTTCAGATATTCAGGATAACAGGCGAGTACATTCTCTGATCATTTTATATCTTGTTTAGGATTATATTTCCTGCTTTAGATTACTTTACTTGATGCTGACACGTTGGTATCACGGATTAGTACTATATGGATCTCTTTATGAGATGTTATACCCCTCGGGAGCATCAGATACTCATGTCTCGTGTGTTTCACTTACATCATGTATCTCATGCTTCTATTATCATGAATCTTCATGTATCAGCTTGTGATTCCTGTACTCTCATGAATCACAGAGCCTTCACGAATCTGTTCATGAATCACTCTTGAATCACCCTTTATGGGCCAGTAGCGTAGTCATGAATCTTAACGTAACTTGACTGGATCCTTGTGTATTGATTGGGGATGGGAGAGTAGAAACTGAACATGTGAATAATTCCAAAGTAGTATAGTCATGAATCACCTCTTTAGTATAGTCATGAATCACCCTCCAGCTGTTCACATGTTCATCTTGTACTCTGAATCACTAGCACTAATTTGTTCTCTATTATATTGTAGATATTTACTTACAGTCTCTCTCTTTCATATCATGTTGTTCTTTCAGTTTTATGTATCTTACTCTCTAGCATGTTTATGTTTCCTAACCTGTTATGATTTGTAAGAGATGTATTGTGCTCGCTCCTGTCCTGACTGGACCTATTAAAAATATTACAGAGGATGAGGATGAGGCGCTCTGTACCACATATTACGGGACTACCCTAGAGGACTGCTGTGACCTAGACCAGCAGCAGGACCCCTTAGCAGTGGATGACACACCCTTAGTCTAGGATGTTTTTTTATTATATTACTCTATGGATTACTGTATATTGAGATTTGTGATAGTTTTTGGATTGTGATATCTTAGACACTTAGACTCCTATCTGGTTGTATCTCTGTGGATTTTATTTTATTTCATATCTTTCTATCTATCTATCTATCTTATCATTCTGCCTTAGATGTGATTGAGACTATATTCTGCCATGTCACCTCCATTCGGAGTGTATATACTGTACAGGTACCTTATATATTGTTAGATGATTGACCTAGGACAGTGTTCTATCGCCGACACTGCGGCGTAGGCTGGACGTAACCTCTTCTCGTGTACTTACTCTATGGTGCGGGTCGTGACACAATTTTAGTGGTGGCCCATGCAGGTCGAGTTTATGTAGTGGTATTCGAACTAGAGTATCACTACAGCCTGCAGTAGGATTAGGATATATTTTTGAAGGTACTCAATCACAGTTAGGATTCCTGGGACGACCCTTGAGAATCTTATTTAAACTTCAATTTGAAATCCTTTTCCTTGTTTGTTCGCTCTCACTCCTTCATTATTGAATTTGATTTTGATGGATCGTTGTTGATTTTGATTTTCCTATCGAGATAAATTTTATGGCTTGAGTTACGATATTTTTTGATAACATATGTTGACGAAAATAACAGGGATGGTAAAACGTCTACTTGATTATGGAACCTGTAGTTTATCGCAGCCATATTAGCTGGCGTGGCGGAAACATAGAGACCTGACTTCGGATGTACGTATCTTGGTTATGAGATTTAGAATTTCTTGCAGCTATACTAGTCGGCATAGCGAGAATTCCAGATGACATAATTGTAGAGGTGCATACCCCAGTTATGGAATCTATCGTTTATCGCAGCCTTGCTTACTGGTATGGCGAGGACTCTGAGTAACATGATTTTGTACAGACGTATATGATTATCAGATTGTATCTTGAGAAGGTTTTTAAATATATCTTCTCTATCGTACCCTTCTGTTGTTATAAAATTGTATTCCATCATCAAATAACTTAGGAGTAGGGATATTTTAGTTTTATAGAGCTTATTCATATGTAGTTCTTTCATAGTGTGATTATATGATGACTTGTAGAGTGTCTGTACCCTAGAGATGATAGTTAGCATTGGTATTAGAATAATAACCCATTGTAGATGATTCTCCTGTTATTTATAATATCGACCAGTTTTCATATAGGATGTTAGTGTGCCTTACAGCCTTGATGACTTATTATTATTTTTCCCTTATCCTTTCCAGTAGGGCACCCATGACCAGAGCCTGTCCTTGAGTATAGTTATAGCTTCACCTGAGACTGAGAGGTCTATATATATAGATATGTTACAGATGATATTGGCATATGGGATAGGGATTTAGTTGGTATCTATAGGTCATTGTTGTATAGGATATTGACATGTTGTTCAGCCTATATTTGGCCCAGTTTTCTATTTTAGTTGAGTTCTCCTTGTGTTGAGTTCAGTCATGTTTGATCAACCTTTATAGGTAGTGTGCAGACCCTTCATTAGATACCCTGTTCCTTTGGTTCATACTTGTACAAGTTGTTTACTGCACTCAACATTTCATTACCTACCATATTGCATCATAGAATTCACTGGACCATTGTTCAGACCCCAATTATTGACTCACCAATATAACCATCAACCCCTTATCATATTCTGCATATCTGGAGAGTTAGTATCATACATATTAGAGGTCTGCACTCATCCTTACCTTTTGGACATGGTGACAAATTGCATCTCTTAGCATTTTACCTTACTTGATAGCCTTGCAATACCCTTTATTATAACCTGCAGTACCTGTCCTACAGTGGAGTCTAAACCTTTTTGGGCATGGTTGATCAGTCCATTTAGGACAGTTGTATACATTGGGGATATAATATGGGTTGTTAATAAGAGTTCTTCCTTGATCATTTGTTCTGTCCCTCTTACATTCTTAGATACAGATGATACCTGTTTAGCCCATCTGTCTAGATACATGTCCAACCCTTTCCCTTTCATTGATGGTTCAGTCTTCCAAGAGCCTCTACCTGAGCATTAGTTCAATTTTCCTTATGTATGTGTCCTATATATCATTGTCTTACATGTGATTGTTCTGTATCTTCATAAGCAGCCATGCTACACCACTGTTCTTTTCCAATACACCCTACATTATCTAACCCCTTCATTGGAGTGATAGGCATGTGGTAGGGAGTGTGTGTTGTTAGACTTTGAGTAGAGTTTGAGGTGATGAGAGTTAAATATATATAGTTTGTATATATGAATGTATTTTGATTTGGCATGTAGCCTGCACTCATATGCAGTATACTGCTTATTTCATTCCCTGCACACCAGTTGGTTCACTTCTTTTAGACCACTGTCCTGCATGTAGTTAGTAGGTGTTCAGTCCAGACAGAGAAGAGATGCCCAGGTTTGATCTAAAGGCATGTTTCAGTCACCATGTAGGTTTTCTTTCACTTTAACTTTATAAGTGGACCCTAATGTCCTGTCCTTTTGCTTATAAATTCAGTTTCCTTAGCATCATTCCCTTTTGCCTACATTGATATTTCAGACCATTCATCCTTAGCCTAATTTCTAAGCATTTGTTCAGTTCCTTATGAGTTTAATCTACTTTAACCCTTTGATGATCAGTTATATATATATATAGATGATATACTTAGGATATATGTGATGGGTTGTTGTTCTTGAGCTTATGTATATGTGGTATTGGGATTTGTGTGCTTAGCTTATAGGTATTTAGTTATGGGTGACTTGATAGGATTGGAAAGTTAAGAGTTAGTCTATTATAGGGTTTTTTCTTTTGCTAATTCTAGTTGCCAACACCTAGATAGCTAGCATAGGTAAAATCCTAAGAAGTTGACCAATTATTGACCAAGTACTTGGATGTTGACAAATTGACTAGTTGATGACCAATAGTTGACCATTGACTATGTTTGACTTAGTTTGACTGGAGATAGGATTAGAAGTAGGTTGTTGTTGTGTTTGTTGATCATATTTGATTATTTAGTAACTTGAGACCTTGTTTGTGTTAGGTCGAAAACATGATTTTTTTGAGGATATCTCCGACTCGTGGTACTATACATTTTGGTGGAGGTGGGAAGCTTAGACCGCGCTTCATCGGACCTTTTATGATCAGCGGGAGAGTCGGTGACGTGGCATACAGGCTAGACTTGCCACCTGTACTAGTGGGTGTCCACAACGTATTCTACGTATCACAGTTGAGACGATATGCGGCTGACCCTAGCCATGTACTTGACCATTCGAAGATTGAGGTGGGACCTACTCTCAGTTATCCAGAGCAGCCAGTGGAGATTCTGGATCGCCGAGAGAAAGTACCGAGAAACCAGGTGATACCCTTGGTTTGCGTCGCATGGAGGCATCATTCTCCAGGAGAGTCTAACTGGGAGCTGGAGGATGAGATGCGCGAGCGATACCCATATCTTTTTGGACCTTGGGGTATGATTATCTATCCTTATCACCAGTTTAGTTTCGTCTTTTAATTTCGAGGACGAAATTATTTTAAGGAGGGTAGACTTGTAACACCCACTTTTCTAAAATGAGGGTAATTTTGAACTTTTCTAAAAGTTTGTTATTTAATAATAGGATTTATGATTTATGGGAATTTTTAATTAATTTAATACTATTTAAAATTGGTGAATTATAATTTTGATGTGTTAGCTAGTGAACCCTAGAACTGTTGAGCCTAGAGACTAACCATGACCATGGGGACCTAACCATGTGATTAGAATGACTATTTACAACTTTTTAGACTAAGGATATTTTGGTTATTTTATGACTTTTGAATTATTTAGGATTTTGATTAATTGGTAAATTTTAGATTATTTTAACAATATTTAAATTAATGTATTATGATTTTGGTCATTTTTTATATTTTAATATTTTGGGAAAATTTTATATTTTTAATATTGTTTTTATTGGATTTGTTTAGTCGGGTTTGAGTTTCGTCTCGTTCCGACTTGTATTGTGACCCGGGTAGCTTAAACTCTAGATGGGACCCAATATTAAGTTAAGCATGGCCCACAAAACCCAACATCTAAGTTAGTTAGTTAGACTAATTTTTATCTTGTTAGAATGGTTAAGTTAGATACTCAAAACTAGATCCTTTTGACCCCAAACTTGAACCTAGTCTAGACTTAA
The DNA here is from genome assembly GCA_029216955.1 of Iris pallida. Lineage (NCBI taxonomy): Eukaryota > Viridiplantae > Streptophyta > Magnoliopsida > Asparagales > Iridaceae > Iris > Iris pallida. The sequence goes on along the minus strand of JANAVB010007400.1, from coordinate 1,663,499 downwards.
CCATATGAGACTAGAGAGGGACAATTAGGACATTTTCCATTAGCCCTAATGGACTCTTTATGGCAGCCACCTTTAGAGGAGAATGATTCATTTCATTCATTACAATCTTGCCTCTTTTATTTTTCTTTTGTTCTTTCCTAATTTTAGAGAGCCTTCCCTTTGATTTGATCTCCAAATCAAATCATTCCTTCATCAAATCTTCCCTCAATCATTTCCATTCTCCAAGGGAAGGGTGCTACCAAGGATTGGAAGAGAAGTGCAAGGAGGAGTGTCCACTTTGAGGGATCTTCGTATCGGAGCCGTGTCCTAAAGGATTTCATTGGGATTCCACTCCCAATAGGTAAAACCCATCCTCTAAATCGATTTCCTTTGCATATAAATTAGTTTTGAATCCGTAGGATCCATCCTCATGCATGTGCCCCCTTTAGATTCAAATTTGAGGCCATTTGGAGCTCTCTTGAGGATTTTAGATATGTGTCTTGTGTCTTACTTGAAAGATCCCAAATTAGGACACCCCATGTGTATGTATGAATGATAATAGTTTAAATAGATATTTAAATTCAATTTTAGAATGGTTAAAGAGTGGATTGATCTTAGTTAGGATGGTTAGAATGAGTTTCATTTGGATACCTATGTTGGTATCCAAGTATATTGGCCTACATATGTTTCTTTTGTCCAAAACAACTCAAATTCGTCATAATATTCATCCACGTTTTTATTAACCAAAGCAACTAAGAAATGTCATAACTTTTAGTTTAGAACTCCGTTTAATCTCCCATTTTTTTTAAAAGAACCGTATCGAAGTTAGCTTTCCAAATATATATTTTAATAAGCCAAAATCGTTCTGAAACTTTTTGTAAAATTATTTGAGTGTCAGTTGTCCGAAAGACGAATACATTTCTGTGTTATCGCGATTCCGGGAGCTTCCGGACACGAAAATGCGATCCGTATGAAGTTTTGGAAAGCTAACACGAAGGGCTACGACATACTTTAATCCTAGAATTTAGTGAAGGCCCAATTGGTACAGTATTGGTTTCAAGTAAAAGAGTGACTATACGATATAAATATTTTGTGTAACCTATGAGCCTATGTAGTATGGATATTAAATGAATGTAGAGTATGTAATGCATGATATCTTAGATGAATGAAATGATATATATATGATATGTATCCTCTTTACATTAATGTATATATATGGTTGAATGCAAGCATGTAGGAATGCAATCAATGTAATGTATGTAAGCAATACATAAATGCATGAATGAAAGAATGATATACAATGTATGCATAAAAGTATATAATGAATGCTAGATATGAATGCAAGGTTTACATGTAATGATAGATATGAATGCATAATGTATACATAATGTAATACAATATATAATGATAGCATGTATGGTAATGTAAAATATATGATGCAAGCATGTATATGTCCACTACTTTTCCTTTTTCTTACATTTTTCCTTCCCTTCCCTTTCTATTTCAGTTTTTCTCTTTTTTTCTCTCTTCTATTTTTACATGTTGTATACAATGTATATAATGTATAGATGCATGTAAGTATGTAATGTGCATGAATGAATGCAAGTATGCATATATGATATGTATGTAGGCATGTATACAATGTATGTATGTATACATAATATATATGTATACATGTATGCAATATAAGCATGTATGAATGTATACATGTATGTTGTGTATCTATGTATATATGTGTGGATACATGAATCAAGTATGTATATAGTGATAACATGAATGAATGAATCTATAAATGCATGAATGAATGTCATATATGAATGAATGAATGAATCAAAGGTATAAGTAAAATATAATGCATTGTAATGAATGTTAACATATATAATGTATAAAAGTATGTATGTAAATGTGCATGAATGTATATATCTATGTAACTATGTAAATATGCATGATGTAACATATAGCTATATATATAAATATGTATGTAATGTGGATATGCATGTATGTATGAAGGTATGTATTTATATATAGTATCTATCTTATATTATGTATTGTTGTGGTTCACATTGCCTTGTGATTGTGTGAGTGCTAGCATAGGCTTGGTTAGGCCTAGTGAGACTTGTTAGACTTGTTTGGGCTAGGACTTGACCTAGTTGACCTAGTTTGACTAGTGTGGTTGACTAGAGTTGACCAAGTGTTGACTTTAGTCTAGTTTGACCTAGACAGCTTATAGATGCATTGTAGCAGTCTATTTTACTATTTTGGACATGTAGTAACTTGTACTGTTCTATAAGAGCCAGACACCACTCCTCGGACAGTATATTCTCTTCAGATATTCAGGATACCAGACGAGTACATTCTCTGATCATTTTATATCTTGTTTAGGATTATATTTCCTGCTTTAGATTACTTTACTTGATGCTGATACGTTGGTATCACGGATTAGTACTATATGGATCCCTTCATGAGATGTTATCCCCCTCGGGAGCATCTGATACTTATGTCTCGTGTGTTTCACTTACATCATGTATCTCATGCTTCTATTATCATGAATCTTCATGTATCAGCTTGTGATTCCTGTACTCTCATGAATCACAGAGCCTTCACGAATCTATTCATGAATCACTCTTGATCACCCTTTATGGGCCAGTAGCGTAGTCATAAATCTTAACGTAACTTGACTGGATCCTTGTGTATTGATTGGGGATGGGGGAGTAGAAACTGAACATGTGAATAATTCCAAAGTAGTATAGTCGTGAATCACCTCTTTAGTATAGTCATGAATCACCCTCCAGCTGTTCACATGTTCATCTTGTACTCTGAATCACTAGCACTGATTAGTTCTCTATTATATTGTAGATATTTACTTACAGTCTCTCTCTTTCATATCATGTTGTTCTTTCAGTTTCATGTATCTTACTCTCTAGCATGTTTATATTTTCTAACCTGTTATGATTTGTATGAGATGTATTATGCTCGCTCCTGTTCTGACTGGACCTGTTGAAAATATTACAGAGGATGAGGACGAGGCATTCTGTACCACATATTACGGGACTACCCTAGAGGACTGCTGTGACCTGGACCAGCAGCAGGACCCCTTAGCAGTGGATGACACACCCTTAGTTTAGGATGTCTTTTCATTATATTACTCTATGGATTACTGTATATTGAGATTTGGGATATTTTTTGGATTGTGATATCTTAGACACTTAGACTCGTATCTGGTGTATCTCTGTGGATTTCATTTTTTTCTTCTATTTATCTATCTTATCATTCTGCCTTAGATGTGATTGAGACTGTATTCTACTATGTCACCTCCATTCAGAGTGTATATGCTGTACAGGTACCTTATATATTGTTAGATGATTGACCTAGGATAGCGTTCTACCGTTGACACTGCGACGTAGGCTGGACGTAACCACTTCTCGTGCCCTTACTCTAGGGTACGGGTCGTGACAAAAGAGCTTTGGACAGTTGGCATTTCTACTTATGATGCATCAACCAAGCAGTTGTTTCAGCTACATGCAGCATTGTTGTGGACAATCAGCGACTTTCCCGCATATGCGATGTTATCTGGATGGAGCACAAAAGGTGAATTTGCTTGCCCTTGTTGTAATAAGGATCATCAAGCTATCCGGTTGACAAATGGTGGCAAGTATTGTTATTGGGGGCATCGTAGATTCTTACCGGGGTGACATAAGTTTCGAAGAGAGAAGGTAACTTTTAATAGCAAGCTAGAAATGAGGCCACCACCTTTGATTTTATCTGGAATACAGGTGTTAAAGCAGTTGATTGATCTCAATATCGAAACTAAATATAAAAAGGATGATGTCTTCAGAAAGAGGAAGAGGAAAGAACAAGAAAAACTGAGTGCAAAAACACAGAATTTGCCAAAAACCAGATTGAGTTGGAAGAAGAAGAGCATCTTTTTTGAACTACCTTATTGGGAACATAATTTTATTCGCCACAATCTAGATGTTATGCACATTGAAAAGAATGTGTGTGATAATATTCTTTTTACATTATTAGGTACTAAAGGAAAGACAAAGGATAATTTAAAGGCTCGAAAAGACCTCAGAGATATGAAAATTCGATCAGAACTACATCCTCAACCACGAGGAAGAACTCTGGAGTACTTGCCCCCAGCTGAGTTCACAATAAGCAACAAAGAAAAATACATTTTCTTAAAAGTGTTGCGAGATGTAAAAGTCCCTGACGGTTATTCATTTAATATATCACGGTGCGTCCATATAGAAGACCGGAGTATATGGGGTCTTAAGAGTCACGACAATCACATTTTAATGCAACAAATACTTCCTATAGCTATTCGAAGGGTCTTACCAAAGTATGTTGTTAAATTCTTAATTGAATTAAGCAACTGTTTTGTGGTGTTGTGTTCAATTGTAAATAATATGGCAGACTTGAAAAAGTTTGAAGATCGTATGGCTCTTACCCTTTGTAGCCTTGAGAAGATTTTCTCGCCTGGATTTTTTGATATAATGGAACATTTGCCTATCCATTTAGTTGATGAATTAAAGATTGCTGGGGCAGTATTATACCGTTGGATGTATCTAATGGAAAGGTATTTGCACACCTTAAAACTCTATGTACGAAATCGTGCTCATCCAGAGGCTTCTATTGCTAAATCAGTACTTTTGGAAGAATGCATGACTTTTTGTTCAAGGTATATGGATAATAATATGGAAAGCAAAATGAAATGACCAAGAAGAAATGATGATGGAGGGAGCAAATCTGGTCGTGCTGTAGGTAAAAAAGTACAGTTTCGACTTGACCTAGTTACGCACATCCAGGCGCATCGATATGTGCTTGCCAACACGGAGGCAGTGGCACCATTCATTGTGTAAGATTTTTGTATCTTGACCATTACCTTTATTTTATCCTCTCATTTGCTTATGAAATTTATATACATTTCTACATCTCTCTACAGAAAACATCTTGCTGAACTTGCAGTAAAATATCCACAAGCTTCACAGCGACACCTTGTTAGTTGCCTGCACAATGAACAATTTGGCCCTTGGTTTAAGGAACATGTAAGTAGATACATCCATTTTTAGCACTCTGAATAAAATTATTATACAGATGGTCATTTTAGTATCATTATTAAACTTTTGATTTCATGGTTTTGAAACGTAGGTGAAGGGTTTACGAGAAGATGTACACATCAGAGGAGATAAGAAGCTTAGCTTCAGGTCCTCTTAAGGATGCATTGAGATACAATTCTTACATTGTGAATGGTTTTAGATTTCGAACAAAGAAAGTTGATGTTCATAGAAAAACTCAAAACAACGGAGTCCTCCTAAAGAAAGAACAAATGAGTTTTTCTAGTCGAAAAGATAGAAATCCTCTTCCAGGAGATGTTACATTCTACGGACAGCTGACAGACATCATTGAAATTAACTATTTAAATGGCATGAAGTTTGTGTTATTTAAGTGCAATTGGGTTAATCCACGAGTGGGCCTAAAAGTGGATGAGTTTAACTTTACTCTAGTAAACTTCAATCATTTGCTATACAAAGAGAACAGAGTTGTTGATGAACCCTATATCTTAGTATCACAAGCAGAACAAGTTTGGTACGTGCAAGACCCTTTAGACCCAGATTGGCATGTTGTTGTTCAAATGTCACCACGAGACACATTTGACAAGTAGTCAACTACTGTAACACCCAGTTTCTGGAATGAGGGTATTTTTGAAATTTTGTATTTATAAATATTATTTAATCGTATTTATTTCACATTATGATTTTTGGTGATTTTTAATTATTTTTAAAATCAATTTAAAATTGTTTTAAGTCATGGCTTGTGATTTTGATGCCTCGCTAGTGTAACCTGAGAGACTGCCTAACCTAGAGCCTAACCATGTCATTAGGATGATTGAATTATTATTTTTAGCCTAGGGGTATTTTGGTCATTTGACCTCTTTGAATTATTTCATGATTTATTGCACTGGTGATTGTTGATTTTGATTTTGACTAGCTGTGACTTAAGCGACTGTCCTAGATTTTGACCTTGACCTTGGCGACTTAGTTAATATGGTATGGACCCTAATCTAACTCAAGTTGGGCTTGGTTGACTTAAGTCGGCTAAGTTTCATGAAGAGAGTAGGAGGATTTTTGTATTGAACCATAGGCTAAGACTTGAGCTAGTTAGCTAGTGCAACTTGGCCCATGACCATTAGACTAAACCCTAACCCTAATTTTCCACTTTATGACCAGCCACTAGGGCTCCCCCTTCCCTATAAATATTCTCCTCCATGTTCTTGCCTCTTTTATTAAATTTTTACAAGTTTGAAGAAAGAGGTAAGAGCCTTCTTCCCCAATCCATAACTTCCTCATTTCAATTCCTTTTTGGCCCAAATCTTTTGCATTGGGTTCTAATTGATCCCTACTTTATGTTCATGGAGAGAAATCTCAGGTTTGAATCAATTTAGAGATATTGGCTAGCAAGGAGGAATCCCCCATTTGAAGTTTTTCCATGCAATTTGCACCTATAGGTAAAACCCTTTAAATTGATGTAAATTTCGGTTTTCTTTGCATGTAGGGCTAGATCTAGGATTCCCCTAGGTGTCCCTGAAATTTGGGTGAATTTCGTGTCCGTTTGGTGTCCGTATCGGACACGTGTTGTAGTGTAGTGTAGGTGTTTGTTGAAATGTCTCAATGGATTGAATGTTACTGTTTTTTAAAACAAATTACATGGTTGTGTAGCCCTATATATGGGGATTAATTATATTTATGACTGAGCACGATTCTGTAGATTTTTCGTGTCCAAAACGGACACGCACCTCGTGTACGACACTGCGCACAGGCACCGTGCAGTGTCCTGCTGCTCGGGTGTCCGAGCGGACATGACACGGCACCCCGACACATGAAATTTTGCGTGTGGGTGTGGGCAATGACTGTCACTATGCACACAAAATTTCAGGCCATATCATTGAGTATTTTGGGAGATATTCAATCGGCACGGGTCGTGCACACACACACACACACGCGCGTAAAAGCTCACTGATATGCGCGAATTTCCTTGACATGTGGACACGAGATAATGTATCAGGGTTCTAGACCCCTAGACCTAGACCCCCTCTACCCTCTGACACGTGCACGTGACCCATGATTCACTGTGTCGTGTCCTAGACTAGTCGACACTTCAGCACGAGGCTTGGGTTGCACAGTGTGCACTGTTCCAGGTTTTAGCTACTTGAGACACTTCGTGTCCAATTTCCTGGACACGAAGACACCCCAAGACACGTGCACAAGTAGTGTTATGCTTACCAACCCTTTATTGGTCACATTAGCATGATTTGATAGTTCGAAACTCAATTTCCTAAATGTCTGATTTGATAGTTCGAAACTCAATTTCCTAAATGTCTGATACATACTTCCCTGTTTTGAGATTTTGAACTGTTAATTCCATTTTTTTAACTGATTTCTTGGTGTTTATTTGTCACATTAAGTTCACCTACATGTGTGTTAAACTATTGTAAGGTTGATTATTGGTTAGTATTAGGCTTATTGGTTTCGATTTCAGTTTTGAACACTGAACTGACACATCCTGGAATTATATCACTGATTAAGTAATCCTGAACTTCCATCCTTTCTTTTTTTTAAACTGATCTGTGTTGTTGGTTAACATGTTTTAATCCATTTTTAAATAATGATTCACATGTTTTACTTGAGTTTACATTGCTGGGATATGTGGGATTGTGCTGGGGTTTTCATGTGTGGATGGGATTGGTTTTTATGAAACATTCGAATATAACATTGATTGTTGACTGAACAGTAGATGTTCCAGGAAAATTCGAATGTTTCAATTCAGTTTCAAATAATAAATTGTATGTTTTTACATGATAAATTATGCTGGGTACTTGAGTGTTGGGTTGCATGAGAAATTGCTTAAGTTTTGATGTGTTCGAGTGTGTTTTTGACACTCAACTTGAATGTACAGGGCTGTACATTACCCTTAGACTGGAAATGGTTTCTGAGTTCTACAATTTAATTTGGGAAAAGGGGGTTGATTCTTAATTCCAGTTTGTGTATTGGATTTGAACTTGATTTGGGGTTATATACTGGTGTATTGATTTGGGTCCTTGTCAAATAAAAACTGAGATTTAGTGTAGGTTGAAAGAATGTTAGCAGTGGTTAGATAATAGTGTCAGTGATTTACAGATATCAGATTGTAGCTTGGGTCAGGATACTTAGCCTGAGCCTGTGACTTTGAGAATTGGCCACTTGGCCAATTCTTTGTGAGTGAGTAGCAGTTTTGGTTTTGGTTAGAGTATCATATAGGGTGAGTTGTGTCTATGAGTAGTGTTTGAGGCCTGGGTTTGGCAATTGCCTTTTTGCTACTGCATTTGCTTTGCATTTGCAGCTGGCAGTGGCAATTTGCCATGCCAAGTACAGCAGCACTTAGCCTTTGCAGTAGGCAGCAAGCCTTGCTTGCTCTGCAGAGGTTTGGCTTAGTTGGCCTTGCACTGGCCCTTGTTGCAGTAGTAGCAACATTGCCCCTGTCCTGTAGAGCTTTGCATAGCATTGCTCAATACAGCAGCACTTTGGCCATCAGGACAGGATCTTTGTCCATTAGGCACATTTAGGACAGACCATAGGTGTGGACTTGTCATTACAGTCCAGATTTTTAGCATACCTGTCCATCCACCATCTCATTCTCTATGTTCATTCTTAAGTATGTGTGTGTATGAGAGGAGAGGTAAAGGATGTTGAGTAATAAATGTTTGAGGGAAATGGTGAAGGTTGTGAGTGATATAGGATAGATTTTGAGTTATATATATAAATATAGGTTATTGATACTTAGTATAGATATAGGTTGAGTGTCCTTGGGTGAGTGTTTAGAATTGAGAGTTAATGCATACACCTTAAGGATATGTGGTATGGGTATTGGATAATAGTTTAAGGTCATGGGTCTCGGTAAGTTAGAGTGGCCTTGACATGTAGCATGTGTAGGAAATATGGGTAGTCTTAAGTATAGGTAATGGGATCACCTATGTGATATGTGACAGGGTATTGGGTATTAAGGTATTGGCTTACATTGTGTTAAGGTATAGGTTGATATATGGGATGTTGATCTGGTATGACTTAGAAGGAGCCTAGTTAACCTTGTTTTGACTCAACAGTCGACCAAACCCTAGAATTGACCAAGGGTTGACCAAATAGTTCATGATTGACTAGATGTTGACTTGGGTTGACCCAGAGTTGATCAAGTTTGACTTGGACCTAGTTTGACCTAGACAGTTGACCAGGTTTGACTTAGAGTTAACTTTGACCTAAATCGACCTAGAAATCATGTAGTTTACATTGTATCATTCATTTTCCTTATTTTAAACTTATTATAACCCATATTACTCTGTTTAGGACATTGTGACTCTGGTGCAGACATCTGATATTATATACTCTTTTCAGAGTATCAGGCGAGTACATTCTCTGATAGTTCTTTCATTTACTTGTCAATTACTGTACTTCAGTTCTAGTTAGCTGTATGTGATTCTCTGTTACAAACACGTATTATTATTTCTGAATCCATGTATGCGACACACATACTTACTCGTCTTACCTCTATTATTCGAATCACCATACGAATTACCATACGAATCACTATTCGAATTACCCTATTCGTATCTTCATATGTTGGTTGGACTTGTATTCGTCTTATGTGTTGGATTATGGATTCATTTGTATTAGACTGGGCGGGGAAATACTTGATTAGACATGTGAACATTCCCACTATTCGAACCACCCCCTGTGAATATATTCGAACGATAGCCATTCCACACCCGGCCAGGTGTGTGATGTGCCGGATTTACCCTTAGCCGTTTACATGTCTATCTAAGTATTTTAAAACACACTTGGAGAATTTATTCGAATCATTATTAGAACATCATGTGAATCACTATTCGTATCACCTTATTCGTATCACCTTATTCGATTCACCTTATTAGAATAATGATTAGAATTACATTCGACTCATCTTATATTAGACTCACATTGGGATTACACTCGACTTATATTGTACCATCTGAACTCATTATATTACTCTAGTTCAGCTAGATCTTATTTTTACAGTCTTCTTTGCTATATTTCTCTTCTTGTTTAGTTACCTTACTTTCATTGTACCTTAACTGCTTCTCTACATCACTACCTGTATAAAACTGCCATATTCATCAATACAACTGTCTATAACTGCTTTATAGTTCTCTGTCATTTACTTGGGATTTCTTGATGAAATGTACTCGTTCCTGTCCTGACTGGACCTGTTGAAAATATTACAGATGACTGCCCTGAGGACGTTTGCCCTACTTGCCTTGGAGCAGGAGATGGCTTAGCTACCTATGGCCCCGACACTCAGGAGTGATCGGAAGACTAGCTAGTAGACTTGGTTTAGTTTTCATATTTTAGAACTTGAATTGTAATAACTTGAGATACGAGTTTGTATTTGAGTTTGTTTGAGATATTATTATTTAGTAGTTTATAAATGTTGTTATTTAGTTTTTAGTTATAAACTTCCGTGTTATCTTATCGTGCTTAGACTGTGATTGAGATTTCATTATATCTATACTTGTCCTCCGTTCGGAGTTAAGATTTGACAAGTACATTATATAATTGCGTGAGTTGTTGATTAGATAGTAACCTAGGACAGCATTCTACCGTCGACACTGCGGCGTAGGCTGGACATACCCACTTCTCGTGCCCTTACTCTAGGGTGCGGGTCGTGACACGTTTTTAGTGGTGGCCCATGCAGGTCGAGTTTATGTAGTGGTATTCGAACTGGAGTATCACTACAGCCTGCGATAGGAACTAAGGAATAGGCTTTAGTTGAGAGAGTACTTAATCACAGTTAGGACTACTTGAGAAGATTCCTGGATGACCCTTGAGAATCTCATTTAAACTATCTCGAAATTCGATTCTGACAGTATCTGTCTATCTTCCTTGATTCATCGTTGAATTTGATTCTTGGTATTCCTTATTGACTTGATTTTCTACCAAGATAACATTATGGGCTAGGTTGCCTCTGTCATGGAATCTAGAGTCTTTTACAGCCATATCAGCTGGTTGGGCGATGAGATAGAGTCTGATTTTGGATATATTTCTCGGGTGTGGGAATTTAAAGTTTTCGCAGCCAAGCTAGCGGCAATGCAAAAATTTTAAAATACCATGATTCTAGAGGTATATACATTAGTTGTGGACTCTATGGATTATCGCAGCCATACTTACTGGTGTGACGAGGATTCTGGTAACATGGTTCTGGATAGACGGGTATGATTATCAGATTACAGGATAGATACCATATAGATGGTGCCCTAGTATAATTGAGTGGAATATCAGGATGGATGTTACTTGAGTATCATGGATTAGATAGAGGGAGCTAGGCCACCTATAGCGCAGCACCATGCCCCGCACCATCAGAGGGATATACCCCGGAGGGGCAGGACTTTTGTGCTGACAGTCGAGTAGACCGACGCTATGGGTGACGGGTTAGCAGGTCTGTCTTTCATGTCCTTCTTTTCACCTTCATGTGTGATTTCTATTAGTACCTGCCAGGATATATTGTGATATGCTAGATAGCGTAGTTACCCTGTTCGAGACTGTGGAATCACGACTAGTAGGACTATGATTGCATGTTATCTTTCGACCTTGTTTGATTGGGGCTTTGACCTAGGAGTAGTACGATCATTTTAATTTCGAGGACGATATTTTTCTAAGGAGGGTAGACTTGTAACACCCAGTTTCTGGAATGAGGGTATTTTTGAAATTTTGTATTTATAAATATTATTTAATCGTATTTATTTTACATTATGATTTTTGGTGATTTTTAATTATTTTTAAAATTAATTTAAAACTGTTTTAAGTCATGGCTTGTGATTTTGATGCCTCGCTAGTGTAACCTGAGAGACTGCCTAACCTAGAGCCTAACCATGTCATTAGGATGATTGAATTATTATTTTCAGCCTAGGGGCATTTTGGTCATTTGACCTCTTTGAAATATTTCATGATTTATTGCACCGGTAATTGTTGATTTTGATTTTGACTAGCTGTGACTTAAGCGACTGTCCTAGATTTTGACCTTGTTATATCAATGCTATTACTCTATTTATTATGCATTTTCAGGTTGCATACGGTCCTATGCGTAAGTCATCTCGTATTCTCCAGAATATGGAGGATGTAATAGCAAGGTGGAAGAGGACAATGGATCCCCCATTGGAACCTTCTTTTATGGAAGATGTTTTGCGTAGCCCTGGGATGACATCTCAGTGTTTTGAGGATAGCGATGATGAGCCGGTACATAATGAGACAAAGGGTAAGCATTTGAAACTCTCGGTTCAGTTTGGCACATGTCTTTGAGTATTATTTTTGTAGTTCAGCCTTGTCTTTGAGTATTTGGAACTCTCGGCTCAGTTTGGCATCTAAGTATTTAAAACTGTCTTTGAGTATTATTTTTGTAGTTCACAAGATACATATAAACTGTATCATTGAGTAACTTTAGATGCATTACTATTGTTTCATCTTATTCAGTTCAGTTTGGCACGTCTTGATCTCTCTAAAGGTGCCCACATATTTTAATGTTCAAGTTTGTGATTGCTACATCGCTGCTTCATGATATTACTTTTTTTTGTGTAAGTTTCAGCATTGTGTAATCAAGTTTAAGGTCCATACTGCACTAATATGTATAGGAACGTAGACATTGGATATACCTGGGTGAATTGCTGCAAATTATATATATTCTATATGTAGTGGGATACATAACCTCCTTTTTTATTGATTGTTGTGGTCTGCGAGGATTATGTTATTAGTAGTTTCTGAGATACATTATTTGTGCTCATACTAATTGTTCCCTCTTGTTATTTATATTATTATGAGTATTTTCCTTTTGTTTCTTATTAGGTACTTTGGAGAGTGGTTCTTCCAGTAGGCATGGTAGGGGGCCCGCCAAGCCATGGAAAGATTGGGATAACGGAGTAAAAAAAAAATCATAGAATGGGATGAAGATTGTCAACCGATTGGAGAATGTGGACACCATTTGATGTCCCATCTTGGTAATCTTGCACGAAATGGCGAACTGTTCCCATTAACAATGCTATCTTGGCGCAAGGCAGATAAGGATACTCTCAAAATGATCTGGTCATCTGTGAAGGTAACTCTTTGTCCCTTTGTCTCTCTCTCATACAAACTATATAGCATCAAGAAAGTTTTGTATAGAACAAGTATATGCATGCTTATAATGCTTCTTTGGATGGATCATTGACGGATTTAAGCATTATTGATACCATGTTTTCATATAGTTGCAATAGCCCATTTTATTTTATTTTACAGATCGCTGATACCATGCTTTCACTATTATTTTTCTTAGGAAAACACAAATGCACCTGATGGCTTTAAAGCTATCTGTTTTACAAAAATGGGAATTTCATGGAAGGCCTTCAAGCACCGTGTGAAGAAGGACTATTATAAAAAATTCGAGACCGATGCGGAGCGTCTAACAAATGTACCACCCCGTGTGGAGCCCAGTCAATGGCCAACGCTAGCGGCATATTGGAATTTGGGTGACATAAAGGCATGATTCAGTTAACAAATAACTTGATCCATATTTATACTAGTAGTGAACAATTGATTTCAATTTAGTATATAATGTTCAACTAATTTTTAGAAAGTTTCGGAGATAAACCAAGTTAATCGAGGAAAGATTTGTGCCCTCCCTAGAACTGGAAGAAGATCATTCCCAGAGATAAAGCGAAAGGTTTGTATAATATTTTTTATATTAAAATAATTCTCACAACTTTCTAGTCAATAGTGTATAATTTTTATTGTTATGTTTGGAACATGCACAAACACATCAGAGGAGGTTGGAAAACAAGCCCGTCGACCTTGTAAACATGTGGAGAGCCACTCAAGGAAAAGGTGGCAATTATAATAAAGAAGAGGGGGCGGCCGGTACTGAGGTATATAAATATATTTTATCATGCATATTAAATAAATGTCAATTATAAATTAGAGAAAACTAAAACAAGTCTCATTGCATGTTATAAAAAATGTTAGAAAGACGAATTGAAGAACTACCTATGGAAGAAAGAGATAACGAAGAGCAACTGAATAAGGTGTACAAGGAAGTGGTTGGACAAGATGTACACGGTCGAGTATTAGGCCGATGAGTAGGTATAAGGCCCCATGGTAAATGTACATCTTCAACATCGACAGAATCTAAAAAAATGAATGCTGAAATTGAACAATTGCGAAAAGATGCGGATAAATTACGAGGAGAGACTGAGGCATTAAGAAGAGAGCGCGATGTGCAAGAAGCTCGACATAAGCAAGAGCTTGAGACAGTGAAGAATGATCTAAAAACTGAGCGTGATGAACAAGAGGCTCGACATAGGCAAGAGCTTGAGATGGTAAAGAACAATCTTAAAACTGAGCATAATGCGCAAGTGGCTCGACACAAGAAGGAGCTTGATAATGTCAAGAATGAGCTTAGCGCTCAGCTGAAGGAGCAAATTACAGCCATGTTCATGAATGCTTTGATCCTTCCTCGAACAGCAGATACATCAGCCTCAAATATTTTTAGGTAATTTGCCAACTCTTTAACTTATCACTCTACTGTTCTTTTTGGCTTGGTTATTTCTTCTATTGCTTTTTCTTTTGTTACTGGTTTTTTTTCCTTATGCTACTAAGTTTCTTCTTCTGTTACTTGGTTTTTTACTTTCTGTGATATGGTTAGTGTTTCACTTTCTGTGATATGGTTTTTCTTCTGTTATTGTTTCATTCTCTATTCCTTGCTGTTTTTAGCATTCATCATCCTCGTTGACACATTGATGGACTCAATACCGACATTATGAACACTGTAACATTTTGTTTTTTTCCATTTCAATTATTTTATACGATCAATTGGTTTCTTGATTTACTATATTTTGTTTTATGTCAATATGATCCTTTGTTATAACATCACTTTGAATACTGATTGGTTTTTTCTTCTGTTACTTGCTTTTTTTTTTTCCTTCTGCTACAAAGTTTCTTCTTCTGTTACTTGGTTCTCTTTTGTTATAACATCACTTTGAATTTCGTCCTTCTGGCTTACTTGGTTTTTCTTCTATTTTGTTGGTTTTTTCTCCTACTGCTAAGTTTTTTCTTCTATTTTTCTCTTTGTTTTATAGGTCCTTCAAATGAATGGGTGGAATTATATGTTTGAATGGGTGAAAAATCATTTTGGGATCGCTTTGGGTTCATTTTGGTAGATAACTCTTACTGATGTGAAGAGTTTTGGACCGTGTTTTTGTAAATGATGGAGATTACAGTGTAGATATGGCATGTAGACAATGATCATTTTGTAAGACACTGTGTGTGATATGCCCTGTAAACAATGTGATGGCCTGTAAACAATGTGATGGCCTGTAAGTGATATGGCCTATTGATATTGCTTATTTTATAAGACACTTTGTGTGACAATGTGATATGGCCTTATATATGACAACTAGTACTTTTATTATTTTATTTTGAGTGTGTGTTTTGTATGCATAGCAGGAATAGTTTTATGAGAACTGGATCAATTGTTATAATTTTTTGAATATATATTTTGTATGCATAGCAGGAATAGCTTTATGAGAACTGGATCAATTGTTATAATTTTTTGAATATATATTTTGTATGCATAACTGGAACAACAGAACTGAAACAACTGGTCTATTTTTTAGGACGAATATGTTGTACTGTAGTAAAAGTGAACTATATCTTTTGGGAAATTTGCCTAAACTATTAGGACGGACTACATCCGTTACAAATACCTAATTTTTGGGACAATAAAAGCAATCGTCACACAAAAATAGAGTTTCATAACCTTTTGAGATAGTTATATTTTCTGTCCTTTAATATTAATTAGGACGGCAAAATCCGTCCCTTAAGCTTTTGCCATGCCACCCTAATAGCACTGTTTGATTTCGTCCCAAATGCCATCCCAAATAATATTTAGGACGGTAAAAGCTCTTTTTCGAACGATTTTTGATGTCCCAAAAGGCCACTTTTTTGTAGTGACCAAAATATAACGAAATATA
This sequence comes from Iris pallida, assembly GCA_029216955.1. Classification (NCBI taxonomy): domain Eukaryota; kingdom Viridiplantae; phylum Streptophyta; class Magnoliopsida; order Asparagales; family Iridaceae; genus Iris; species Iris pallida. The sequence goes on along the minus strand of JANAVB010007400.1, from coordinate 1,647,460 downwards.
TAACTTTGAAATATATACCTGACTTGTTCTGAAGCTGAAACGCGATTTTTTTGGGTTATACTCTTTCTCCTCTTTTGTCATGTACTCAAAATGTTGCTCCCCAGCAATGTATGAAGCTAACAATAACAAAGAAAAAGATAGAGTAATATCCAAAAAATGAATGAACCAAGCCAACAACAACAAAGAAAAACATAACACCAGCAGTTGTAGTAATGAAATATGAGTAATGGTAACTGATTAATATAGCATAAAATTCAACTACTATTGAAAGTGCATAAACAACTAGAACTGAGAGTAGTGTAAAATACTACATAGTCCAAATAGTACAAAATAAAAGTAAAAGTAAAAGTAAAAGTAAAAGTAGTGTCACTACAAACGATCATCAGCACAGAACATCGTCATAAAATACTAAGCCCAAAAGACTGACTCACGCATCAGCATCATCACCGGGAGCAACAGCACTAGACTGGGGATCAACATAAGCAGTCGTCGGATCGAAGAGCCCGAAGGTGGGATTGTCACGCCTCAGAACCAGAATACTGGAGAGCGGAGGACAGACACAGCCAGCTACGTACATTGAAGTGCAACCCACCTCGCAATACGGTCACGGCTGTCTAGATGCATGAGAGTTTATCTACAAGCCATCATTCTCTTATGGTCAAGAACAAGCCTAGTGTCTCAATCTCAAGCAAGCAAGTAAATGTTACAAGATATTAGATCGTCAGACATACTAAGTAAGGCGTCCCAAACATTACATATTCAGATGATCATGAAGCTAGTCATATAAAATGCGAAGACTAGCAAGAGTTCAAGTCATACATGATCAATCCTAGGATTTGTTAAATCATGTTATAGCCCTTAGGCAGACAAAAGTAAGTTTCAATATGAGCTAACACTTGCTCGGCGGTTAAATGCCTCAAAAGAATAATTTACAAGAGAGCGGAGAACAAAAGAAGAAAACTCACTCGTTGCCAGGGTTACGCCTGGTGTTCACCATCTGGCTGGAAGACTGGTAGATCCTCGGGTGCTACTCCAAAATCTGGCCATACAAAACCAGCTGGGTCAGAATCTAAAAGAGCAAGTGCCACAAGGGAGGCTTCACTTAAGAAATAAAACAAGCATATTAGCACATGAGACATAAATAATAACGAAAGACATGAGTTAGAGAAGACAGGGTGATAAACGATAAGATAACTGAGAGACTATTCTGGTAACCAAGTTAAAACTCGTAAACCAAACAAGAACCGGGATTGCAATCCTTCACCTGAACAGAGCTTAGTCTCTAATCATTTATCGACAAGAGTAAAACATAAACAGTAATATACCAAAGTAATCATAGACTGGCACTGTCTAGACAAGACTAGACTGGACTCCACCCATCAATCATGGCCAAGCAATGAGTACGGTTTGATACTTTAACTAACTAGGGTTATCATAAGCCTAGTTACTACAAGATGCAATGAGATGTTCCAGCAGTCACAAGCCCTGCAGACTATCCAGTTATCCTTCCGCAGGTTGAGAGAGTTGATTAGGTGACTTTGTGGTGCAACACATGACAGTGTGCTGCAAATGTGTCCTACTCGTCAACATGCTACAAGTCCACTTGAGGCGCCCAGATAACGGGATTGCCTGTGACTGGGAATTCTCTTTATCTACATGATCAAACTAGTCATTAACTTAGTCAGATTCAGTATGAATCCCTGATCGTAGAAATTAGGAATTCATGTCCTAGACATGATGCAAGACGAGACATATAGCTTGTACAGACACAATCAAAAGAAATTACCCACGGTGTCAAGACGAGAGTTACTTGTTACTTGTCAAGATTACTTGTCAGGAGTGCGCCACCATGGGCCACTATCAAGCTTGTACATGTCATGTTTACTTGTTACTTGTCAAGAGTGCGCCACGATGGGCCACTGTTAGAGTTATCATGTCAAGGGGCTTGTCAAGAGTGCGCCTCAATGGGCCACTATCAAGAGTTATCATGTCAAGGGGCTTGTCAAGAGTGCGCCTCAACGGGCCACTATTAAGAGTTATTATGTTAAGCCATGTTGCCATGTCGTGTTCATGTTTATCATGTCATGCTCGTGCTAAGTGTACTTGTATGCCAAGGATTTACTGGTCAAGGGTGCGCCACGACGGGCCACCGAAAGATCGTGCTTAAAGCCCAGAGTACATACGAAACACATATAATACATTATACAAGGCCATCATGGAAGATGCCGATCATGCTCAAAGGTTACAACTTACACTATAGACCATGGGGGACAAGCATGGGTAAAGTAACACGAATTATCATGGCAAAAGGAAGAGGCCCAGGGACAACATGCGCCCAAAGGGCAGCATGCGCCCAAAGCATCATGCGTCCATAAATAGGCATGCGTCCAAAGAAGTATGCTTCCAAAGGGAGCATGCGCCTAAAGAGCATGTGCCCAGGGTGCATGTACTATGGAAGGGCATGCGCCCAAGAATGCATGCGCCCACCTGCTTAGGGACAGGGTGCACTGGAAGGAAAGCAAGAAGACTATCTTCTATGACTAAGTGGGCCCATACCAAGAGCTATGCGCCCAAGCAGAATAAAACATAACGCCTTAGACACATATCAGAGACTATGCGCCCAGGCAGGAGAAAAAGCTTTGAGCGCATATCAAGAGCTATGCGCCCAAGCAGAAGAAAGCAGGGTGCCTTGGGCGCATATATAGGGCTATGCGCCCAAAGGAAAGGCTACTGTGGGCGCATAAAAAGAGCTATGCACCCAATACTGTTCTTCTTCTCCATGCCGAGAGCATGAGTTCATGGAACCCATAAACTTTCCAAGTTCATAAATCTCTCAAAACAATTCGAAATCAGGACTTTCAAAGGTCTAAATTGGGTAGAACGAAATTCTCTACAACATGGAACAATCAAAACTTGAAAATAATGAAGTTTGATAGGTCAAAATCCAAGAAAACAAAGATTTGAGTAAACTTAGATCGACAAGATTTTATCTACCAAAACCAAAAATAACAAGTACTAAAGAGTCATAGAAATATATAAGAAAGACATTGGAACAATAAAACATAAGATCTCTTATGAAGCAAGATTGTACTTGCCTAACAGTTTGGGAGAAAATAAATAAAGAAGAAAAGTAGATGAGGAAATAAATCAAAAGTAAAGGAGGAGAGAAAGGGGTTGGGTTACATAGAGGGTTCAACATGATGAACCATCTTGACCCAAACCAAACCAAAATAAACCAAGACAAGCTAAACCAAGACCAAACCATGCTAGACAAGTCAAAATACGGGTCAAGAATCCATATACGTATACTGAAAATACGTATAACGGAAAATGGGAGTGACAACTCTACCCACCTTAAAAGAATTCCGTCCTCGGAATTTAAGCAAGAGGCTAGAGATGTCGGGGTAAGCTATACTAATCACAAGCAATCTATGACTAGCAGTCAATCAAGCAATCATTCATACAAGCAAGGAATTAAAAACATAAGGCATAAGGAAGACATTAAACCTTATGAGTCAAACATGTATGGATATCGCGATCGGATATCATCCTCACTTTCCCACGTTAGTCAACCCAAAGAGTGATGACCCCAAGCAACGCGGATTAAACTAATAGTCTTGTTCTTGAGTACCTTCTCTCTTCGGTCCAATATGGATACGGGCCTTTCCTCATACGAAAGGTTGGTACCAACAACCAATTCCGAATGATCAAGGATATGGCTCGGATTCGGGATATATCGTCACAATTGGGATACATGGAATACGTTATGTACCTCATATAACGACGGCGGAAGAGCGAGACGATAGGACACATCACCTACTCGCTCAAGAATATCGAACGACTCTATATACCTAGGACTGAGCTTTCCCTGCATGCCGAATCGAATGACGCCACAGGTAGGCGAGATCCTAAGAATACGTGGTCATCGATAGAAAACTCAAGGGGACGCCGATGAGAATCGGCCCAATGACGCTGGCGATCTTGCACAACTCGAAGATGATCTCTGACTTGTCTGACCACCTCGATAGTCTACGTAACCATCTTCGGACCAAGCATCTGCCTCTCGCCTACATCATTCCAGGCTAACGGGGATCTGTACTTCCTTCCATATAGTGCCTCAAATGGTGCCATCTGGATACTGGCCTGAAAACTGTTGTTATATGAGCTCTCTACTAGATGCAGGTGATCTTCCCATGAACCACCGAAGTCAAGTGTATAAGATCATAACATATCTTCAAGAGTCTAGATCGTACGTTCTGACTGACCATCTGTCTGTGGATGATAAGCTGAACTAAACTTGAGACGAGTCCCCAAGCTCTCTTGAAGACTCTGCCAAAAGTGCGATGTATATCTTGAATCTTTGTCCGATACAATACTGACTGGCACCCCATACAATCTGACTATCTACCTGAGGTACATCTCTGCTAGCTGATCTGTCGACTGACCAATCCTAAAAGAAAGAAAATGAGCTACCTTGGTGAGTCTGTCAACTATAACCCAGATAGCATCTCTTCCAGCTGCAGATTTAGGTAACCCAGTTACAAAATCCATGGTAATATGCTCCCATTTCCATTCTGGGATCGGTAAAGGTTGAATATCACGATACATCTTCGTACCGCCAGGATGAATTGAATACTGTGAACTGTGAGCCTCCGCCATGATCTCTCGTCTGATGTCGCCATTGGGTACACAAAGACGCCTTCTATGTCGAAGTATATCATCCTTATGAATACATAACTCTATTTTCCGTCCTGCTACACATTATGTCCTAAACCGCTGAAGTTTAGAATCCGTTGACTGAGCTAACTTAATCATCTCAACTATACTGGACTGAACTTGCATATTGGCCATCAATGCCACATTGGTAGGAAGAACTACCTCAATATCCATCTTCTAAAAATATGCTAATAACTCTGACTGTTCTGGTAGAAAATAAATGCCGGCTCTTCTGCTCAATGCATCGACAACAACGTTGGCCTTCCCAGGATGATGCTGCAGGTTGATATCATAATCAACAAGTAGCTCTAGCCATCTCCTATGACGCATGTTAAGATCCTTCTGGGTAAACACGTACTTAAGACTCTTGTGGTCGGTAAAAATCTCCACCCGATCTTCATACAAATAATGCCTCCATAACTTAAGTGCGAAACCTATCGCTGCTAATTCCAAGTCGTAAGTTGGATAATTTCTCTCATGATCACGAAGCTGACATGACGCATAAGCTCCTACCTTACCATACTGCATCAAGACGCATCCCAATCCTCTGCTGGAAGCATCACAATAAACCAAAAATCCTCTAGTCCCATCTGGAAGCGTGAGAATGGGGGCTGTCATCAATCCTTGCTTCAACTTCTCAAATGAACTCTGACACTCTGCTGTCCAAGCAAACTGCACATCCTTGCGGGTCAACTGCGCCAATGGTGCTGAAATTCGAGCAAAATTTGATACAAACCGTCGGTAATAGTCGGCCAATCCTAGGAAACTCTGAACTTCTGTGATAATTTTGGGTACTGGCCATGTCTCTATAGCCACTATCTTCTGGGGGTCCACTTCCACTCCACCTCTGGTGATGATATGACCTAAGTACGAAATATGATCCAATCAAATTTGTACTTACTAAACTTTGCGTACAACTGGTGCTCCCTGAGAATCTGAAGGACTACACGGAGATACTGCTCATGCTCTGCCTCATTCTTGCTATAGACTAAGATGTCGTCTATAAATACTATCACGAACTGGTCCAAATAGGACATAAAGATACGATTCATGAGGTCCATGAATATGGCTGGCGTATTAGTCGCTCCAAATGGCTTAACAAGGAACTCCAAATGTCCATATCTTAATCTAAATGCTGTCTTCGGGATGTCTTACTCTCTGACTCTGATGGTATCCTGACCGTAAGTCAATCTTCGTGAACACTGTCGCTCCACTGAGTTGATCAAATAAATCATCTATCCTTGGTAGGGGATATCTACTCTTGATTGTTACAGAGTTCAAGGTACAATAATCAATACATGATCTTGATGTACCATTCTTCTTTTTTACAAGAAGCATCGGGGCTCCCCAAGGCGATCCACTAGCAGGAATGAATTCCTTGGTTCTGAGTTCTTCAATCATCTTGTACAAGATTTCTAACTCTGAAGGTGCCATCCTGTAGACTCTCTCTGACACTGGTGTCGTTCCTGGAAGTAAATCAATGGTGAACTCTATCTCTCTCTCTAGGGACATGCTTAGAAGCTCTTCAGAAAATATATCAGAAAACTCTTCTACTACTCTAGGAAACTGAACTGCTACTGCTACTGCCATCCGCAAGACTGGTGGAGAAGGTTCTACTTCGCCTCTGGAAAATGAAAACTTTGGTTCACCTGGAATACAAAAAATAATCCTGCCAATATGGCAGTCTATTCTTGCGTATTAATCCTTCAACCAATCCATTCCTAGGACCACATCATAGTCGGCCATCGAAAATTCTATCAATCTAGCGAAAAACTCTCTACCGCTAACTACGATTCGACATGAGAAAAATACTCTATCTACTCCCACAAGACCGTTACCAGTAAGTATATTGAGCCTTACTGATAATGACTCGGGCTCCAGTCCTATCCGTGTAGTAAATCGTACAGACAAATGAATACAATGCACCCGAATCAAATAATACCGATGTTGGAAAAGAGTTGACGAGAATGGTACCTGCCACCACCTCACCTGATGCCAATTCTTCTGCCACGGTTAGAGCCATAGCCTGACCTTGTTCTCTTGGTGCTGGTCCCCTCTACTGGAAACCTCTCTGCCAGTTCTAATTTTGAGCTTGGGCATACTGTTGAGCCTGAGGCGGCAATGGCCTCGGAGGCTGGTACTGCTGCTGCACTGGTGCTGGACCCCTAACCGATGGACTGGTTAAGGTTGACGACGATGAACTGGCTCTATACGGGCAGGACCCTATCTTGTGATCCGGTGCCCCACAAGCCAAGCATAATCCCTGTGTTCTGTGACACTCTGATAATACATGTCCTGGCTTCCCACAATGAGTGCAGCCCATTGCGAAAGACTGCTTCTGCTTCTATTGCTGAGGATACGTCGGTGTCGATTGCTGAACCGATGAGACTGTGGTCGCCCTCCTAGGAGCTCCAATAGTCAAAGCCCTAGCTGCCGGGACTGGTGCTGATGACTGGAATATCTGTCCATGGGACCTTTTCCTTCCTCCGGTTTGATCTACTATCCTCTGAGAAGTATACTCATGCCTCTTCGCTGCTCGCAAGACGGCATCAAACGTTTGGTGCTCAAACTGCTCCACTGATATAATGATCTCTAGGTGGAGTCCCTGCTAGAATCGTTGCGCTCGGTCCAATTTGGTTGCCACCAAGGTGGGAGCAAACCGACTAAGCCTTGAAAACTCGACCGCATATCCATCTACCGTCCTTCCCATCTGCTTGAGATTAGTGAATCTCGTCTGCAGATCATACCGAGCTGTTGCATCAAAATATTTTGTCTGAAACTTGTCGTTGAATACCGCCCACAAAATAGGTGTTGCTAATCCAACTGCTAGTATTGCCCACCAGCTGCGGGCTAAGTCCAATAACTGTAGGCGCACAATGGCCACCTTCTCTTCCTCAAGAATCCTAGCTGCCTCTAGGATAACTTCTATGTCCTGAAGCCAAGCATCAGCAGCGATAGCATCTTCACTGCCATCAAAGAAAGGAGGGGTCAGGCACTTGAAGCTGTTGGCTGCGTTGTTCCCTTGGTAACCAACTCTGCCCATGGCATTTCGTACTGTCTGGTGTAGGGCATCGCCCCAGCGATCTTGTGATACAAGCAATTCCCTAATGAGGCCCACCAGGATTCCATTGTCAGGCTCTGCAGGCTGGACTGGCTGAACTGGGGGCTTTGGATTCCCAGAATGCGTGACTCGGGATGCTGCTCCAAAGTGCTGGGCTTGGTCCACAGGTTGCTGCTGGTTCACTGGAGGTGCTCCACCTCGCTGATCGGTAGGACCAGGAATAATGCCACTGAAGAAATGACATGGGGAACAATAATGAAGGACCATGATAGATCGAGGATATAAGCATATGATCAGGTCAAGATTTTAGAAGGATTAGAAGACACGAGTAGAGATCAAGGACGAGTGCTGATTGAGACATCTATCTAGTAAAACCCTCAGATATCTTGATTTACAAGACCTGCATGGGCCACCCTTAAACCATGTCACGCTCCAGAACCAGAATACTGGAGAGCGGTGGACAGACACAGCCAGCTACGTATATTGAAGTGTAACCCACCTCGCAATACGGTCACGACTGTCTAGATGCATGAGGGTTTATCTACAAGCCATCAGTCTCTTATGGTCAAGAACAAGCCTAGTGTCTCAATCTCAAGCAAGCAAGTAAATGTTACAAGATATTAGATCATCAGACATACAAAGTAAGGCATCCCAAACATTACATATTCAGATGATCATGAAGCTAGTCATACAAAATACAAAGACTAGCAAGAGTTCAAGTCATACATGATCAACCCTAGGATTTGTCAAATCATGTTATAGGTGGGAGTATCGGGTCCTGCTAGGACTGTGATGTGGAAGGTGGTGGAGGCATCTGGGTTGGTGGATTTATGGTGTGGGGGAGTATGGTAGGTGGAGGTGTAGGAGTATCGGTCAACTGGTCAACCGACTGGATAGGGAGTGTGCCATTTTCAGGTGTGGCATACTGGGACGAGCGGGTGAGCACTATCTAGTAAATAAAAGAACTTATAAGGACTCTTTTAAGTAAACAATCATAAACAACAAGAAAATCTAATTTGTAATAACGAGCATATGATGTGATGAGTTCCTATGTTGCAATCCTAGTAATCCTCTAGGTGTTCTAAATGTTATTCCTAGTGTTGCCTAGTTACCTTAAGTTCCTAATTGCAGGCATGCTTGGTACAATGACGTAACCAAACAATTTAGTCAGGACCTGTATGGGCCACCACTAAAAACATGTCACGATCCGCTACCCAAATTGTTGGGCCGGGCCAAGTCATGTCCAGCCTACGCTTGAGATAAAGCATAGTAAGCTGTTCTAAAGACAAACAAGATAAGATCAAAGTGTGCTAACAATTATATATATCATATTGAGTCCGAATATACCCCAAACACAAAATCATCTCGTATATAAATATGTTTCGAGTACATGGCTAAAATGTAAAACTGGATACAGGTCCAGTCACAAAATATACAGTATAAAACATGACTACTCTCAAAAGTCTCGAGCAAATAAACAAACTAGACGAGTTTTTCTGCAGGTACATCCTCGTAAGGTAAAGTCTGATCCTCGATGGCAACTCCATAATAGGAATCATATAGCAACTCCTCCTCGGTAAGTATACCTACAACGTTATCCTGTCAAGACGGGAGCAAGTACTGATTCTAACAAACTAAATATACGAAGCATGAAATGAACATGAGTGTAATAAACAGGACACAAAGTCACCTAATCAACTCTCTCAACCTGCGAAAGGATAACTGGATAGTCTACAGGGCTTGTGACTGCTGAAACATCTCATTGCATCTTGTAGTAACTAGGCTTGTAATAACCCTAGTTAGTTAAAGTATCAAGCCGTACTCATTGCTTGGCCGTGATTAATGGGTGGAGTCCAGTCTAGTCTTATCTAGACAGTGCCAGTCTATGATTACTTTGGTACATTACTGTTTACGCTTTACTCTTATCGATAAATGATTGAAGACTAAGCTCTATTCAGGTGAAGGGTTACAACCTCGGTCCTTGTTTGGTTTACGGATTGTAACTTGGTTACCGGAATAGTCTCTCAGTTATCTTATCGTTTATCATCCTGTCTTCCCTAACTTATGTCTTTCGTTATCATTTATGTCTCATGTGCTAATATGCTAGTTTTAGTTCTTAAGTGAAGCCTCCCTTGTGGCACTTTCTCTTCTGGGTTTTGACCCAGTTGGTTTTGTATGGCCAGATTTTGGAGTAGCACCCGAGGATCTACCAGTCTTTCAGCCAGATGGTGAACACCAGGCGTAACCCTGGCAACGAGTGGGTTTTCTTTTTTTGTTCCCCGTTATCTTGTAAATTATTCTTTTAAGGTATTTAGCTGCCGAACAAGTGTTAGCTCGTATTAAAACTTACCCAGCAGGATCCGATACTTCCACCACCACCTATTAGTATACCTACCCAGGCTTCCGTCACTCTCGACGGGAACCAAATGCTCACTCTGATCCAGGGATTCCTAATGACCCATCAGGAGCAGACCACCTTACTCTGCCAGAGCATGGAGCATTCTGAGGAGCGTACCATGGTCCCACCACCGGTAGAGCCATGGCAGAGAGCGGGGAATATCAAGGACTTCATGGGCTTGAACCCCAGGGAGTTTATGGGGACTGAAGGCATCATAGTAGCAGATGACTGGCTAGACTCGGTAGAGAGGAAGCTCCTTGGAGCTAGGTTACCGGGTGACCTTCAGGTCGAGGCAGCAGGATTTCTGCTGATAGACTTGGCAGGAGTTTGGTTCAGGAATGAGCCACTATTCACGAGAGGAAGGGCCACATGGGATCAGTTCAAGATCCAGTTCAAGAAGAAATTCTTCTCGACCACCGCTAGGGTAGCCATGGGGCTACAATTCTAGAACATCCAGCAGAAGAACCGTTCTATTGACGAGTACGCGGCATAGTTTAGTCGTTTGAGTCGTTTTGCTCCTAATCTGGTTGCAAACCCAGAGAAGATGATGCGTAGGATTTGCCATGGTCTAGTTCCAGACATTGGTATTCTCCTAGTAGCGAACGGGACGACTGACTACTACCAGAGCCTAGAGTTAGCCCGGAGTATAGAGGAGTGTCTTCTGTCTTACAAGAGGCCGGCTTTCGTACACCACGAGGGACCTTCCAAGCGCCAGGCTTTCCAGCCGAGAGCACCGGCGTCGCACCAGCAGATATACCATCCTCCCATACCCCATCACCCAACCCCACCAGCTACCTCGGTAGCAGAGGGGACCAGTATGTTCGTTCTGTAGGAGGCCAGGGCATGACTTCACCATCTGCAGGAAGAGGTTGGGACAGTATTTATTTTATGGGTCTACCACCCACCAGATTCGGGACTGCCCAGCCACGAGGGTACCAGGTGCTGGACCCCCATCTAGAGGACCGCTGCTTCCGACTCAGCAGCAGTGGTTCGGGCAACATCTACAGCAGCAGAAGGGACCCCAGGGGAAGGCTTATAGTCTGGCTCTTGAGGCGGAGCCGGAGCAGGTTTCGGAGCCAAATTATTTGGTCGACATCATCACAGGTCATGTTTATTTGTATACTTTTCTAGCTCTATGCTTGTTTGATTCCGGTGCATCGTATAGCATCTTGTCATTAGAGTTTTTGCATAAACACCACTTAGTAGCTACACCTACTGAGAAGATGAGTAGAGTAATGACGGAAGGCGGACAAGTACCCATTAGGGCTATCTATAGATGCTCTATTACTATAGCTGGGAGAGAGTTTGGGGGACGATTCTTTGTGATGCCACTCCCCGGGTATGATATCATATTGGGGATGGATTGGCTTAGCTATGCTCACGCAGCTATAGACTGTCATGAGGGTAGTATTCTGTTCAATTCCTCAGGCACGACACCATTCAGTGTCAGGAGGACAGGGTCGGTGATCAGCCTAGAGCCGAACTGTTGTGCGACAGTTGGGGAGTTAGCACCACCACATCCTATCATCAGGAAGTTTATGGATGTATTCCCAGAGGATCTTCCAGGACTTTCGTCTGACAGAGATGTGGAGTTCACCATAGATTTAGTACCGGGTTCATCATCAGTATCCCGTGCTTGCTATAGAGTGAACCCCAAGGAGGCCGTAGAGATGAAGGAGCAGATTGATGACCTGTTGGAAAAGGATTTCATTCGATCTAGTGCTTCTCCATGGGGAGCACCAGTGCTCTTTGTGCCGAAGAAGGATGGTACAGTTCGGTTGTACATTGACTACCGGGCGTTGAATACCATCACCATTAAGAACAAATATCCTCTGCCCAGGATAGATGGTTTGTTCGACTAGTTGAGTGGGGCGAAGGTATTTTCCAGGATAGATTTGAGATCCGGTTACCACCAGGTGAAAGTCAGGGCTGAAGACATCCAGAAGACGGCGTTCAACACGAAGTATGGGCAGTATGAGTTTTTGGTGATGCCATTTGGTCTCACAAATGTGCCAGCTGTCTTTATGAACTTGATGAATAAGACATTTCACCAGTATCTGGATAAGTTCGTCGTAGTATTTATCGACGACATCCTGATATACTCGAACACGTCAGAGGAGCACGCAGAACACTTGCGGACAATTTTGGATATTCTGAGGAAGGAGAGATTGTATGCCAAATTGTTGAAGTACGAGTTCTTTTTAGACCGAGTGAAGTTTCTCGGTCATGTAGTCACTAGAGGGGGGATCTCAGTAGATCCCAGGAAGATTGCTGCCATTGAGACATGGAAGGCTCCGACATCAGTTTCAGAGATCAGTAGTTTTCTGGGATTAGCATGCTACTATAGGAAGTTCGTCCAGGACTTTGCTAGGATAGCTGAACCCATGACGAAGCTGAAGCAGAAGGACGCAGAGTACATCTGGTCAGAGGATTACCAGGCAGCATTTGAGGAGCTGAAGAGGAGGTTGACGACCCCTCCAGTTCTGACATTACCTTCAGGATCTGGAGGTTTCACCATATACAGCAATGCTTCGGGAAAGGGGCTAGGATGTGTCCTGCAACAACATAGAAAAGTGATTGCTTATGTATCTAGGCAATTACGGACTCATGAACGGAACTATCCTATCCACGACCTAGAGTTAGCTGCGGTGATCTTTGCACTCATGTTGTGGAAACACTACTTATACGGAGAGCGAGTAGAAATCTTTACTGACCACAAGAGCTTGAAGTATGTGTTCACGTAGAAGGAGCTGAACATGAGGCAAAGACGATGGTTGGAGTTGATGAAAGACTTCGACATCGATTTACAGTATCACGCCGGAAGGAAAATATGGTGGCGGATGTGCTGAGCAGGCATCCAATAGCATGGTATCTGATGATAGATCGACATTTGTGGGAAGATCTGGAGAAGCTCGGTATCAAGATGGTTCGACTAGGATCAGTGATACAGGTGATGGCGCTAGACATTCAGTCAGGCTTGATGGAGCAGGTCAAGGAGACTCAGTCTACAGATGAGAGCCTTCGCAGACTCAGAGTCCAGGCTTTAGTTGGATTACTTGATGACTTCACCATAGCAGAGGATGGATCCTTGAGGCATGGTAGCCGGTTATGTGTGCCGAAGGGAGAGCTGATAAAGGCAGTCTTGTAGGAGGTACACCGATCGTGATATTCTATTCACACTGGTGCCAACAAGATGTACCGTGACTTGCGAGAACATCTTTGGTGGCACGGAATGAAGAAAGATGTATCACGTTTCATTTCGAGATGCCTAGTTTGCCAGCAGGTCAAGGCGGAGCGTCAGAGGCCAGCTGGTCTATTGTAGCCGTTACCCATTCCCGTGTGGAAGTGTGAATATATCACGATGGACTTCGTTTCAGGGCTTCCTCGTTCCCAAAGAGGGAAGGATGCCATATGGGTAATAGTTGACAGGCTGACGAAGTGTGCACACTTCATACCCTTCAAGGTGGGGCTCTCCACCAAGAAGTTGGCGGAGCTATACATGCAACAGATAGTTCACTTGCATGGAGTACCAGTGAGCATCGTATCGGACTGAGACAGCAGATTCACGTCCCATTACTGGAGGAGTTTGCAGGAGGAGTTGGGCAGTCGGCTCAAGTTCAGTACAGCGTACCATCCACAGACAGATGGACAGTCCGAGAGGACGATTCAGACGCTAGAGGACATGCTGAGGACTTGTGTGCTGGACTTTGGCGGATCATGGGAGAGCCATCTACACTTGGTAGAGTTTTCATACAACAACAGCTACCAAGCCAGCATCGGTATGTCTCCATTCGAGGCACTATATGGACGACGATGCCGTACTCCGCTCTTTTGGGATGATGTTGGGGATAGAGTTATGCTTGGGCCAAAGATGATCACTGATACAGCAGAGAAGGTCAGGATGATCAGAGACAGACTCAGAGTTGCTCATGACAGGCAGAAACAGTGGGCCGATGCTAGTCGCAGACCGATGGAGTTCGCTGACGGAGATATGGTATTTGTGAAGATATCACCTACTAGAGGGACGATCCGGTTCGGACGAGGCGGCAAGTTGAGCCCTAGATACATTAGACCGTTCGAGATACTCGGCAGGATCGGAGAGGTAGCTTACAGGGTTTCACTTTCACCCAACCTAGCAGGAGTTCACGATGTCTTTCATGTGTCTCAGCTGAGGAGATACGTTCCGGACCCCAGCCATGTGCTAGATCATTCAGAGTTGGAGATCCGACCGAGCCTTGCGGTTACTGAGCAGCCAGTAGAGATATTGGACCGGAAGGAGAAGAGGTTGAGGAACAAAGTCATACCCTTGGTCCGAGTAGCTTGGAGCCGTCACTCTCCGGGGGAATCTACTTGGAAGAGGGAGTCAGACATGAGGGAGAGATATCCTTACTTGTTCAACCAAACAGCCGCGAGGGAACCATCCGTTCCCGCTTGATACCGCAGAGGTTAGTCTTAATAGTAGCCTTAGTCATTGTTTGCATTGCTTGCTATATTAAATGTTTGTAGAGTCTTCTATCCTTGTGAATTTCGAGGACAAAATTTTTCAAGGACAAAATTTTTCAAGGAGGGAAGATTTTTAAGCTCCTAGATTTTTAAAATATTTTTTATTTATTTTAAATAGCATTTTTATCCTTAAAATAAATTATTATAATTATTAAGAATTTTCTAGAATTTTTAAATAATTTTTAAATGATTTTTAAAGCCAAAAATATTAATTTGCAATTATTTAAATTGTTTTAATATCATTTTGTAATTATTTTAATTATTTTATAGCAGTATGCATTATTTGTTTTGTCTGTGTAAATTATATTTGCACAGAGCATAACGGGGGGGCGGGGGGGTATTATACAAATTGGATTTTGCACATAACTATGGCGGTGGGGGTTTATTGTAATATCTAATATTGGGGGGGTTCTGCAAATCGACCACTCGATCACCGCCTTCGTCCCGACTAATCCGCCGACCACGGCCTAAACCCTAACCCTATTCTACTCCCCGACCATCCCAGCCTCCACACTACCCTGTTCTTCTCCGACGAGTTCGCCGAAGACCTAGATCTAGGAGCGCCACCACTACAGACCACGCCACCGCCTCCGAACACCACCAAACTCTTCGCCACGACGAGACGACCACCGTGCAATTTTTTCCCGACGACCCTGACGTCTCCTCCGCCGTAGAGCGCCCCCGACAACAACCCTACGACGGACACGTACGTGTCACTTCTCCTAGGTGTTGAGTCGTGTCTCGTGTACGCGTGTGTGGACTCGCCCAGTGTTGGGGAGTCTAGTGATGAGCGTGGACACGGCGAACTCGTGTCGTGCGTGTCGTACTAGCCATGGACACAGGATTTGTGTGCCCGTGTCCCTAACAGTCAGGACACGGGTTTAAAATAATTGGGCTAACGGGTTTCATTTAAATATTAACGGGTTTAACCCGCACAGTAATGGGTTTTAGTTTAATTGGGTTTACTGTTGATAGCGGGTTTGGGTTTGGGCCCAGTAGATTTTGGGCCGGGTTTTATATATATATATATATATATATATATATATATATATATATATATATATATAAAATATATATATATATATATATATATATATATATATATATATATATATATATATATATTTATATATGTATTTATATATGTATATATGTATATATGTATAAATGTATGTATATGTGTATTTTGTATATAAATATATATACTGTTATATATAATATATATATACTGTATTTCTATTTATATTTTTATATATTAAGTATTTTTCTATATATATGTATTTATATTATATATATAAATGTTTGTTATATATATATATATATATATATATATATATATATATATATATATATATATATATATATATATATATATATATATATATATATATATATATTTCAAATATAATTTTGTGCAATATGTTAATATGTATAAATTTACAAGTTATTTTATTATTTAATTCTATGACTTATATATTTCACTACCTTAATATATATATTATTAAAATATTTTAATATTCATTTATATATATATTTTAATATATGTATTTTCGTATTTCGATTAATTACGACCATTTGAGTCCAGACCTAGCATGGGTTCTGTGGACTCAAATGAGCCTAAATACATTCAAGGCCTGTACGAGTCATATCGGACTTGATTCATGGATTTGGGTCCCGTATCTGGACTTCGGTTCGATTTCGTATACGTGGATAAAATACTAAATAATTAATTATTTATTTTCCTGAAATTATAACTTGCTGTATTTGAATTTTTATATATAATTTAATTACTGTAAAAATATGGAAAAAATTGTATTTAAATACTATATTAATTTAGCTAATTTAATATAATTGTTCCAGGATTTAATAAGTACTTTTGGTATTTTAAAAAAATAGGAAAACAGAACTCATTGTCAGGGTACTTATGTTTACTGATTTTTAATAAATGTCTATAAGGGTTTATAAATTCCAGAAAAATTAGTATAAATTTCTATAATTAACAAGGTTGAGTTTAGAGCTTTTTTGTAATTATTAGAGTTATATAACTATTTTAATAATTACTAGAGTGAAGTGCACAGATGGAATTATTAATTAATAATTGTTTTTAAGTCATGACTTGTGATTTTTGGGGTATTTCTAGTATTTAAAATGTTGACCTACCTTAGAGTGGAAGGCCTAGAGGTTGGTTTAGATACCATATCACCTCACGTTGGATTTCTATGCTAATTTCATTTAGCTAAGTATCCAAATGCGTCGTGTCACACCAGTAGTGTTAGTCTTTGTTTATAATTTAGATAGCTGAGGTAGTTCATATTTGTGACAGTGCCGGGACACCAGACATCTATAGCATTTCCTTCACTACCTTGCTTTGCTAGAGGCAAGTACCTCTACAAACTTTATTTATAGCATATAATGAATTGTGTATAAACTATGTTAAATACCGATATCTAAAACTGCAAGTCATATCTCTCTACATGTTTCACATGCTTTATACTGCTCTCAGTATCCACCATGTTTTATACTGTCCTCGTATCTCTCATGTATAAATCTGGGTTAGGGGAAACTGATAGTTGAGTACGTGATCATGTCCCCTCTATCGTACCGAGCAAGGTCGAATTTTATATGCATATCTTGTCGTAGGCCATTATCCCGTATTTCTGTACGGATGTACACATATGCTTGTACACTTGTACGTATGTACATTTTATTTACATGTGCCACAGTACATTGTACACCTATTGACGATCACGTACCTGCTACAGTTTTAAATATTACATATACATCTGTCTCTATGACATGTGTATCCTTGCCATGATAGATTGTGATATGCCATGATTCCTATTTATTATACTCCTGTTCATTTCATGCTTCGTATATTTAGTTTGTTAGAATCAGTACTTGCTTCCGTCCTGACAGGATAACGTTGTAGGTATACTTACCGAGGAGGAGTTGCTATGTGATTCCTATTATGGAGTTGCCATCGAGGATCAGACTTTACCTTACGAGGATGTACCTGCGGGGAAACTCGTCTAGTTTGTTTATTTGCTCGGAACTTTTGAGAGTAGTCATGTTTTAGACTGTGTATTTTGTGACTGGACCTATATCCAGTTTTACATTTTGGCCATGTACTCGGAACATATTTATATACGAGATGATTTTGTGTTTGGGGTATATTCTGACTCAATATGACATATAGAACTGTTAGCACACTTTGATCTTATCTTGTTTGTCTTTAGAACAGCTTACTATGCTTTATCTCAAGCGTAGGCTGGACATGACTCGGTCCGGCCCAACAATTTGGATAGCTGATCGTGACAATGACTGGGAATGGATTTAAATCATAATTCAAAATCGCATAGGCACGATGGAGAATAAAATCCAATCTTTTAGGCATGAGCTAGTTACGACAAAAATGATCAAATCATTTAGATCAAGATCATGATCATAGGATCAAAATTTAAGCATGGAATAATCTAGGCGTATAGTCATTAGTATATTTCAAACCACTTGGGCAAAATAAAAATTTAGAAATCGAATTTAGGCATGAATAAGAATCAAACATTAGGTGAAATGGAGGACTTGGAATAATCGAATCACTAAGACATGATTAAATACGAAAATAGCACGATTAGGAATAGTCCAATTCATAGTCATTTACGTACGATTAAGTCATGTCAGCACGATAAGAACAAAATCGAAATATGGTCAAAATTGTATAGGCATGATGAATCATTTACGTACGACTTAAGAATAGATTCAGAATATACTCAAAATCGTACAAGCACGATAAAGATTATCATCTTTAAGCATGATATAGTCGTGGTAGAGTCAAAATCGTTAATTATGATCGAATTAGAATGATCAAAATTTAAATATAGAATTATAGGTACGATCAAAGTCAGAATTAACGTCATATTGAAGATGAAAGCTTAGGCGCGATTAAGAATAAAATCAAATATAATCACGATCAATGGATCAAAATCGCCTAGGCATGCAAGGTTTTCTAGACATGACCAAGATTAGAATTTTGGTACGATAAAGTCATGTTCTAGATAGAATCTACTCATGGTTAAGATATGATCAAAGCCTAGTCATGAGTAATGATAGAAATGAAATCTAGGCACGATCAGAATTAAAACCATTCGAGTATGATCAAGAATTCAAAATTTGGCATGATAAAGACTACAGTAAAAAAATCATTTACTCACGATCAAATACGATCAAAATATTGAAAATCAAAAGATGATTTCAAAGGATAGAGAAAATCGAATCACTCTTACAAGGATAGGAAGAATCAAAAGATGGAATTTGTAGAGGAAAAGATAAGATAATCATCATACTCTACCCTTATTTCTACCACAGAACTATTGCTACAAAGGTACTGCATTAAGAGTTATCTCTAGATTGATGCCTATAGCTCACATGCCCAACCAGGAATCACTCATAGACTCACAATCTATAATCCCAACAATCAATATCAATATTCAATGACACAAACCTATATGTAAGTCTACTACACTATCCAAGGAACCTTAGGAATTTAAAAAATGAATCTCTATAAGGAACTTGACTATATCCCTACTTCTGAGCTAGGGAAAGTGATGGAATGAATTCTATAATAACAGGAGTGGAATGACGGGGGATATGTTAAGCACCAAATTTTAGGATTTAATCTGATAATCATATACATCTATCCATAATCATATTACCCAGAATTCTCTCCACGCTAGTAAAAATGGCTGTAATAAACGATAGACTACATAACTAAAGTATATACTTCTATAATCATGTTATCTAGAATTCTTGTCACACTAATCGGTATGGCTGTAAAAAATTATAAATTACATAACCAAGGTAAGTATATCCAAAATTAGGCTCTATGTCCTTGTCATGCTAGTTAGTATGTCTACGATAAACTCTAGACTCCATAACTAAAGCAGACATGTACCTTTCACACTGTCCTCATCAATAATGTCATCAGAATATACCTTAATTTAGTCCATAAAATTTATCTTGATACAAAATCAAAGTCAACAACGAATACCAAGAATCAAATTCAACAACGATTCAAGAAAGAGTAGACAGAAATAAGGAAAAACAGATTTCGAGATTGGATTTATAGTGAGATTCCCAGGGGTCATCACAGAAATCTCTCAGAAAATCCTAATTTGTGATTGAGTACTCTCTCTTATCCTAATATCCTATTCCTATATCTTATTGCAGGCTCATAGTAGTACAACTAAGACGTTGCACTACCACGACATTGCTCTAATTGTGAAGAGGAGACCTGCATGGGCCACAATAAAATGTGTCACGATCCACACCCGAAAGTTTGGGCATAAGTAGTGGAAGCACGCCTAGCCTACGCCGCAGAGTCGACGGTAGTAAATTGTCAATCCTCAAATATATCCAATCTTAATATAACATAATCATGATGACAGAATATAACTCAATCATAAATACTAGCAAAAAGATATAAAATGGAAAGGTAAATCCACAGAGTACAATCTAATAATCAAATACAGTCATCCTCAGAATTATCACAACTCAGCAAATGTTCTGGTAAAGAAAATCTAAAAGACAGAAAGTAAAGCCTAAGCTAAGCTAAACATCCTTCGGTGATACATCATCTATGCCATCTCCAGTGTCCTCAGCTACGCCATAATCTGCCTTAGGGGTGCCATAATATGTGGTACACCAGTTCTCTAAATCCTCTCCTAAAAATATGGTTAACCAGTCAGGATGGAATAAGTACAATTTATGATCTACTATTCATAGCATGATAGAAACTATAAAGCATGAAGTAGCATATATGATAGGAAAGTAAAGTATGATAACAGAAACTGACAAGTAAGTAAATAGGAAAGATAGTCATAGCAGAAAATTAGAGTATGTGACAAGAACAGTATGAAATGCATAAGTCATATCTACACTAAGTGAGGTTGGAGTACTGTGTTCTACATGTGATCGGCTGAGGGATCACTTGGTACGGCTCAATCATACGTGTCATTTATGATTAGCTATTATTCAGGGAACATAGTATTATAGGTTTTTGATCACATATATACTAAAGTACTTTGTGACTAACTAGCTATCATGGATTCAAATCATGGCAGGGAACAGGAATAAAGTAAAAAGGGAACTGGATAAACAGGAATATAGTAATCATGACTAGAATCCATAACATTAATCTCGTGAAATAATCGTGTCAATAATAAAAAAATGCATATCTAAATCATGAATAGAGTAACTATCAGGAAATAAAAGCGATTATCATGAGTACTTGCCTCGGGTATCTGACGCCGACGTGCGCGATACGAACGTATCGACACGCAAAGTATCACAGTCTATATATCCAGATAATAATCCCAAATAAGTCATAGATCATAACGTCCCATATATGTCCAAGATTATATCTAATGTCCAATATCCAATAGTAGTCCAGACAACCGATAATCGATTTAAGAGATTGAGTGAAGTCACAACATAGGAACGCACGACTAGAATATGATTAACACGATAATCGAAAGAATTATAATATTAAATACGTAACCTATTTTGGAAAATATTAGGAATTTATTATTAAAAATATTAAAAATAATATATGAAAATATTTATTAAGCTAAGTCATAAATTTGGCTAATATGAATTATAGGTAAATTATACATTTAAATTAGATAAAAAATACTATATTATATTTCCAATTTTGAAACCAAAATGTGTCCAAAGCCTATTTTTTTATAGTTACTAGTAAATAAATTTTTAAATAAATATTTACTATATAATTATTTGATTATACCCAATATAAATAATAATAATAAAAATAGTATCAAATAGATATACTTATATACTAGTATTTATTTATACAAAAACTAATAGTATGTATGCATATATCATGTGGGCTAAAAGCCTAACTCAAATTAATATATATATATATAAGAGTATGTACATATATACCCAATTAGGTATAATGGGCTCTGAATCCAGCCCAAAATACTAACTGTTTATTTAACAAAACTAATAGCCCTAAGCCCATTGCTGCTTCTACAATCCCTCTTTAGGGCTCAGCCTAAACAAATAATTATGATGGTTCTTATATAGAAGAAGTAGTAAGAGAGAAAGAGAGTAAAAGAGAGATTGAGAGTGAGTGAAAAGAGTGAGAGAGACGAAGAGGAGCGGCTCACCTCCAGAATCGGACGGCGTGCAGCCAGTGCTCGGATATATAAGGAACCGAAGTCGACACGATATTCAAGGGGCAGTGACATAGGCACAATGGGGGACCACTACAAGGGGCGGTGCTCGCTGGAGACGCAGCGTGGTTTGTCGCTGGAGGGGGTCGAGCTCGGTGGCCACAGATCTGGCCGGAGGTCGTCGGAGAGCTCAAGGGTGGTTAGATCCATCCGGATCTTGCGAGGAGGCACTCCGGACAGTGTCGTTGACCAGTGGCATAGATCTAGAAGGGTCGAGGAGGAGAAAACCACACCGGTGGCGGATCAAAGCTAGGTGACTGGCGGTGGTCGATTGGGTCTAGATCTAGGGTGTTCCGGTTGTATTATCGAGTCTTATGATGGTGCGGTGACGAGTCATGGGGGCTGCTCAGGAAGGAGCCTGGGTTGGTCGCGACAGACGAACGTCTAGGCTGGTTATGTGACCGGTGGTCGACTCGTTAGAGGTCATAAGGAAGTCGGGGTTAGTGATTTTGGGCCACGGTATTGGTGCTGGTAGTTGGGGTGAGGATATTGGTAGCAGAGTGTCTAGGCGGAGGTGGGCGACCGGTGTTAGGTGGTGGTTAGGTGCTAGTGAAGATGGATGGTCGGTTAGGGTGGAGGTGCTGGTGGTTGAAGGGGTGAGGTGGTCGGTGGTGCCAGGGAGTGGTGAGGGGGTCGGATTGGTGGTAGCTAATGGTCGGGTTGGTGGTATCTAATGGTGGGCGATCGGTGTTGGATTTGTGAGGCGGTGCTAGGTGGACAAGGTGGATGGGGTTCTAGAAGAGGAGAGTGGCCGAGAAGTGATGGAGGCAGGGGACAGTAAGAAAGTAGAGGAGATGGGGGTCGCCGGAGTACGATGGCACACTATAACACTCTAGTCCCAAAATACTTAGGACTAAGTACATAGACATGCCAGCTGTATACATACGAAGTATACTCCAATGTATAGAATCCCCATATACATACATAAGCTGTAAAATGCAGTAAACTATGATAACTAAATCTCATCCAATAAAAAATAATAATATAATTACTATGAATTTATTATTTGTACATGTAGTTGGGCGGAGACAAATCAACTACCAACTAATTTAAATGAGAAAAATATACAAGGAATTGATCGATAAGGATGGTAAGATGAACCAGGAGCAATCATCTTCGAAGGAATGAAAAGGATCACTGCCTTGGCTAGGACACCTGCAAAAAGTCATAAAGTACGCACCTGGAGAGATCACCAGGTCCTCAGAGGGACATAACAAGAAACAGGAAGAACATGCCATATAAACTGTGATATATAATAGAAAATAAAGGGATACATGCAACAAGGTGCCTACCAGTTCTACAGTGATAATGCAGTTAAAAATAAACCTTCAACGCATGGGCACTCTGGCTATAGGAAACTCAGTATGGTCCTACCAGGATACCAGTGACCTCAAAGCTTAACATTCATCGAATGTTAGAGGCCAGCAGGATCAGGAATAGGAAAGTGCATACGTGGCCCATTGTCACGCCCCAGAACCAGAATACTGGAGAGCGGGGGATGACTCAGCCAGCTACGTATTACGGGTCGATGAATACCGTATAATACGATCAATGCTGTCTACAAGATGAGGGGGTGCATACTACATGAAAGTCTCCCTATGGTCACTTTACTTCTATTGTCTCAATTATTCAAACAAGAAACAGAAATAGAGAACATGTGAGATAAAGCAGTAAGGCGTCCCAAACGCTCAGTCAAAATGTTCTTGATATCTGGCTTTACAAAATACGGCCAGATGATGTAGTAAGTATACACAATTGTTAGCAGCTGCAGCCTGACTTAGTTACAATTATACAAAAGTAGGTACAAGACAATCCGACTAACATGTCGGTGCCAAACGACGAAGTATAAAGTAGATAACAAAACAGGCGGGGAAGTAAGAAACCCACTCGAGTCCCCCTGCGATCATCCCTCTAGTGTTGACCATCTTGGAGGTAGAAGTAAGCTGGATCCTCGGGGACTGGCTCTAAATCTGGCCATGCAAAACCAGAGAGGTTAGACCTCTAATAGCAAGTACCACAAGGAAGCACGATATGAGGAATGAAGCCAGTAATAAGAGAATATGATAATAGATCTCTGCTATATACTAGGACTCACACAACATCACGACACTTCGAACCAACCTTCCAACCAAACAAGGACAGAAGTTGGCCCGTCATGTCCTGACATTCTGATCATCTCAGTTAAGTAACAGAGTAGGTACAGTACATAAACAAATCAATTTAAACGGCCATTCAAATACTACGGCTTGCTACTGTGTGTTCTAAGTTATCCTGGAATTATGCAATAAAAGATTCCTCAGTTCTCACTATATGCAAGCAAGGCTAGTTTACCCAGTCAATCAATTGCGCCAATCATGAATTAGACGAGTCCCAGCAGGACGCCTGTCATCAATATATAATATACAATAAATAATATAACCAGATACCGCTCCGTGCCCGTGTGGAAGGTTTGCAGTATCTGTAGGGACCAGCCGACCTGTCGGGCACTTAATAGTCCCAAGAGGGCTGCCATGTAAGAACTCGGGAATCCATTCTCTCCATGCAATCATTATTTTATTCAACTTAATAGTCTCTATGTTGAGTGAAGTACCATGCCGTGGATCATGGTCATTTAGAATGAGTACTTTCGTACGGGGTACGATATGCACAACTCTACAATGATACCAGTGCGGTCAGGTTGTAGGTCTTACATAGCGTAATGCAACAATCAAAACTAACCACGGAGTAATCATGCCTTGACCATAAAGTACACATGCTTCTTTGGTAAGATAAATAAATAATAAATGAATTGAAGCCTGCATGTGCCTGTATGCCAATATTCGAGATTAGCCAGTCGATTTCAATAGTTCATAATTAATATGAACGTGTCTCTTTCATTCAATTCAAAGACGACTAGCCAGTCTCTTAGTTCCAACTAGGAACGCATGATCAATTATTAATCAAGGTCACAATCATTATCAATGGTGACAAGGCATGAAAGTCAACTAGTATTCAGTGGGGTCGAGTCTACAACTCTCAGGGTTTAATTCCAGTCAATCGGGGTATCTATAACTCAATTCATGACACATGGTACATCCCACGTAACAATCTATATTTAACAGAAATATTTAGCATATCATGATTATATCAAGTTTATGCAAAAAGGCGTAAGGATATAAAATGGACGTTAAATATCTAATAAAATATCAATATACAGGGCTAGAGAAGATCCAGGGTAAGCAGGCTACGCTCATGTCAGCCTACGCTCAAGTCAGCCTACGCTCAAGTCAGGCTACGCTCAAGTCAGGCTACGCTCAAGTCAAGCTATGCTCAAGTCAGCGTACGCTCAGGTCAAGCTACGCTCAAGTCAGCGTACGCTCAGGTCAAGCTACGCTCAAGTCAACGTACGCTCAGGTCAAGCTACGCTCAAGTCAGCGTACGCTCAGGTCCAGCTACGCTCAAGTCAGCGTACGCTCAGGTCCAGCTACGCTCAAGTCAGCGTACGCTCAGGTCAAGCTACGCTCAAGTCAGCGTACGCTCAGGTCAAGCTAGCGTATGGACTCCATACGACTCCTCTTCAAGGCAGCGTATGTACTCCATACGCTTCCTCTTTAGGGCAGCGTATGTACTCCATTCGACTCCTCTTCGAGGCAGCGTATGTACTCCATACGCTTCCTCTTCAAGGCAGCGTATGTACTCCATACGCTTCCTCTTCAAGACAGCGTATGCAAGTCCATACGACTCCTCTTCAAGGCAGCGTATACAAGACCATACGCCGCCAAAAGGCAGCGTATGAGGTAGACTGCGCTGCGCTAAAGAGCGTGCGCAGCTCAGTGGCGCAAGCTAAAAAGCTCGCGTACACTGCTCACTGTCTTCTCCAATCAGCAAGAACTCCATGGTTTGAACCCAAAGCTTCAAAGTTCATAACTTGGTCAAAATAAGTCCAAATCCAACTTTGCAAAGGTCAAAATTGGGCAGAATAAAATTCTCTACAACATGGAACCATCAAAACTTGAAAACAAAGAAGTTTAATAGATCAAAACCACCAAAATCCGAAAACAACTAATTTCTAGATCTACTAAAAATAAAACTTCAAAACGAAAAATGCCAAGTTCTAAACTCTCTTAGAATCACAAGGGAAAGAGAATGGAACCATAAAAATGGGTCCTCATGAAGAAGCAAGATGTACTTGCCTATGGGTTTGGTAGGTGGAGAGAGTAATGAGAAAGAAGAAGAGTAATGGTGAAGGAGAGTAATGAAGAGAGAGAAAGAGTTTGGGGACTTTAAATGGAAGGGGTGGTGGTAGGTGGGTTCGGTTCATGATGAACCACCATAAACCAAAAAATAAACCGACCTAGGCCAAACCTAAAATAAGCTAAAGCAGAGAATAAAAGCAGGAAGTAAAAATACAGAAAATTAATTACAGGAATTTAATTAACATGAATTTAAAGAAATTTAAATACGAAACAATACATGATAAGTATTAAATAAATATATTTAAGCAGTACATGTATTAAAAATACGTATACTGGGAACGAGGAGTGACATCTCTACCCTCCTTAGAAAAATTTTGTCCTCGAAATTTAAAATCCAAGCAGGATAGGAATATCAAGACCAAACTAATCTAAGTACAAGCAATTCAATCAAGCAATCATTTTACAATATCCATAGCAAGTAACATATCTATATTCAACAATCTACGATATCAAGTAATTTCTACTCATAGGGCGACTAGCATGCGGAGTTAAGACAATCAAGGTACACGGGAAGAAATATACCTTGTGAGTCAAACAGATGTGGATACCGTGATCGGATATCATCCTCATGTTCCCACGTTGACTCTCCCAAAGAGTGATGACCCCAAGCAACCCGGACAAGGTTAATTGTTCGGTTCTTGAGTATCTTCTCTCTTCGGTCCAAGATGGACACAGGCTGCTCCTCGTAAGATAGGTTGGTACCAACAACCAGCTCAGAATGATCAAGGATATGGCTAGGGTCTGATACATACCTTCGTAATTGAGATACATGAAACACGTTATGCACCTCTCATAACGAAGGTGGAAGGGACAAACGATAAGCAACATCACCTATCCTATTAAGAATAACAAATGGGCCTACGTATCGTAGACTCAACTTCCCGCGAACGCCAAATCTAATGACCCCACTGGTAGGTGAGATCCGCAAGAACACGTGGTCCCCAACAGAAAACTCTAGCGGCCTACGATGCTGGTCCGCCCAATGACGATGTCGATCCTGCGCAACACGAAGTCGCTCTCTAATTCCCTTAATCCCTTCAACCGTCTGAATAATCATTTCTGGGCCTAGCATCTTCCTTTCCCCGATATCATCCCATGCTAGTGGCGATCTACACTTCTTACCATATAGTACCTCAAATGGCGCCATCTGGATACTGGCTTGATAACTGTTGTTGTATGAGAACTCAACTAAGTGCAGGTGGCTTTTCCAAGATCCTCCAAAATCTAGGGTGCAAGCTCGCAACATATCTTCCAAAGTCTGAATTGTCCTTTCTGATTGCCCGTCCATCTACGGATGGTAAGCCGTGCTAAATCTTAACTTGGTACCCAGACTATGATGCAAGCTTTTCCAGAAATGTAATGTAAAGCGGGTATATCTGTCTGACACAATACTGACAGGGACTCCATGCTGTCTGACTATCTGTTGCATATACAACTCTGCCAACTTCTCTGTAGATTGCCCTACTCTGAAAGGAAGAAAATGTGCTACCTTTGTAAGCCGATCTACTATCACCCAAATAGCATCTTTACCACTTGGTGATCTCGGTAAACCGATCACAAAGTCCATTGTGATGTGTTTCCACTTCCATTCCGGGATAGGAAGCGGTTGTAATAATCCAGCTGGCCTCTGCTGTTCTGCCTTTACCTGCTGACATATCAAGCAACGGAAAACAAACCTAGCTATCTCCCTCTTCATTCCGTTCCACCAGAAGTGCTGCTTGATATCTTGGTACATCTTGGTCCCTCCAGGATGTATAGAATACTGGGAGCTGTGAGCTTCTGTCATAACTTCCTTTCTGATATCTCTACTAGGTACACATAGACGTGATCCAAACCTAAGCGTACCATCTTCGTGAATTTGCATCTCTTTTCTGAGCCCTGACTCACATTCTGCCCTAAGCTTCTGAATCCTTGGGTCCTGTGCCTGGGCTGCCTTGATCTTGCCTACCAAGTCGGATTGAACTTGTAGACTCGCCAGAATTCCTATATCATTAGGAAGTATAACTTCGATGCCCATCTCCTGAAGGTCTTCTAAGATGTGCTGCTGCGTTGTTAACATAAATGTGCCGCCTCTTCTGCTAAGAGCGTCTGCTACCACATTAGCCTTACCTGGATGATACTGAAGCTCAACGTCGTAATCCTTGATCAGCTCTAACCATCTTCTCTGCCTCATGTTCAGCTCCTTCTGAGTAAAGATGTACTTCAAACTTTTATGGTCTGTGTACATGTCTACTCGGTCACCATATAAATAATGTCTCCATAGCTTCAAAGCAAATACTACTGCCGCCAACTCCAAATCATGAGTTGGGTAATTCTTTTCGTGGTCTCGAAGTTGCCTAGATGCATATGCTATCACCTTCCCATGTTGTATGAGGACACATCCAAGTCCTTTACCTGACGTATCACAATATACTGTAAAAACTCTGGGCCCAACTGGCAATGTAAGAATAGGCGCTGATATCAACTTCTACTTCAGATTCTCAAATGATGCCTGGCATTCTGCCGACCAGACGAATGGTACATCTTTCCATGTCAAGCGGGTCATAGGTGCTGAAAGCCTCGCAAAGTCTGATACAAACCTTCTGTAATATCCTGCCAATCCTAAGAAACTCCGTACATCAGCTACGGTCTTGGGTACTGGCCAACTCTCTACTGCTTCTACCTTCTTGGGATCTACTGCTACTCCAGCTCCTGATACTATATGACCCAAAAATGAAATATGATCCGCCCAGAACTCATACTTGCTGAGCTTGGCATACAACTGGTTCTCTCTCAGAACCTGTAACACTTTCCTGAGGTGGTCTTCATGCTCCTCTTCACTAGCAGAGTATACAAGAATGTCGTCGAGAAACACCACGACAAACTGATCTAAGTATGGCATAAAGATACGGTTCATCAAATCCATGAATATAGCTGGAGCATTGGTCAAACCAAACGGCATTACTAAGAATTCATAATGTCCATACTTCGACCTGAATGCTGTCTTGGGAATGTCTTTCTTTCGGACCCTCACTTGATGGTACCCCGAACGAAGATCTATCTTAGAGAAAACTCTAGCTCTGCTCAACTGATCAAACAAGTCGTCGATCCTGGGTAGTGGGTACTTGTTCTTTACTGTTGCCGCGTTAAGCTTCCTGTAGTCGATACACAATCTGGATGATCTATCCTTCTTCCCCACAAGTACCACTGGTGCTGCCCATGGCGATATGCTGGCTTGGATAAACTTCTTCTTCTTCAGTTCCTCTATGTGCTGATATACCTTGGCCTGCTCTGAATCCGCCATTCTGTAAACCCGATCTGATATCGGTTTAGTCCCAGGTGCCAATTCTATACTGAACTCAATATCTCTAACCGATGGCAGACCGGGAAGTTCTTTGGGAAATACGTCTAGAAATTCTTCAACTACCTTCGGAATCTGAACTTCTTCCATTACCGTTATTACTCCTTGCTCTAGCTGAGTTGCCTCTGACCTGACTAAGGTGAACCTCTTCATGCCTGGAATATCAAAAGATACACTCCCACTACGACAATCTATTGTCGCGTGACTGTCTTTCAGCCAGTCCATGCCTAAGATAACGTCAAAATTTCCAACAGGAAATTCTATCAACCGGGCGGGTAAGGAATGCCCGCAAACTACAACACTACATGCTAGAATAACTCTACTAACTCCTACGAGCCCATTGCCAGTGAGTATATTCAACCTCCCTGGCAATGCCTCGAACTCTATTCCTAGCCGTGTCGCAAATTGTGCAGATATAAATGAGTGTGATGCTCCCGAATCAAACAATGCTACTGCGGGATATGAGGCGATGAGAATGTTACCTGCCACAACATCTCCCGATGCTAATGCCTCCTCCAAGGACAGTGTGAATGCCTGCCCTCGACCTCCTTGCTGGTTTCCATACGGTGGCCTTGTCTGGTGCTGCTGCTGGCCCCTGCCTTGATGATGTTGGGGTGGTCTATGCTGGTGCTGCTGCATCGGTGGTCCCTGCTGCCGAAACATCTGAGCCTGTGGCATTAACGGACGCTGGGCCAATGGTCTCACTGCTACCGCTGGTCCTCGATACTGCCCTGTCCCTGGTGTTGGCAGAGCAGGAAACTGTTGCCCTGGTCCTTCTGACCTCGAATTTATGGGACATGTGGTAACCCGATGATCTGGATTTCCACATATCAAACACAGTCCGTTTAATGCCCGACACACATCTCTAGTGTGCCCCATCTTTCCACAATAAGTACAGCCCGCTGGGGGTTGCTGGTTCTTTTTCTGTTGCTGCTGCTGCCTGGGTGGTGGTGCTGGCCCTCGTATTGCCACATCGTGAATGCGAATGCCAAGGGATGGTGCTGTTGTTCGGGGTGCTGCTCCCCCTCCTCCTTCAATCTGACTGTGAGATCTCTTCTGACCTCCAGTCCTAACTGTGATCCTCTGAATGGTGATCTCATGCCTTCGGGTTGCCGTCAATATCTCATCAAAAGTCTGGTAATTGTGCCCCTCTATCAATTGCAAGAGCTCAAGATGAAACCCTTGCTGAAACCTCATAGCCCTCTGGCGCTCCGTCGCTACCATCTCTGGGGCAAACCTACTTAATCTGCAGAACTCCGCTGCATAAGCATCTACCCCCTTGCCGGCCTGCTTGAGGTTGATAAACTTCTGTTGTAGCTCAAACTGCGCCACAACTCCATAGTACTTTGTCTTGAATCTTGCTGTGAAATCGTCCCAAGCAACGGGACGTCTGATACCTACTTCCTCTGATTTCCACCAATCACGTGCGAGATCCTGAAGTAACAACTTCACCTGATCCACACGTTCTTCTGCCGGTACCTTAGCTGCTGTCAGAATAGCCTCAATATCCTTACGCCATGCATCTGCTGAGATGGCATCCTCCGTTCCTTCAAAACGGCGAGGATTGAACTTGCAAAATCTGGTCGATGCTCCAGAATCCGGCCTTGCCCCTCTTTCCAAAGCTGTCTGCAACCCTTGGTTGAGTAGTACATTCTGCTCTTGTAACTGAGCGTGCATGTGCTGCTGGGCTAACATCTGGTGTTGCTGAGTGGCCATCATCCCTCTCATGATCTCCAGAAGAGCCGGTGTGTCCATCTCCGTAGGGGTAGGTGGAACTGTTGGTGGTGGTGGAACATCTGGATACTGCGATCCAGCTACTGCTTCCACTATCACTTCTTCTTGGGTAGCCTCTTGAGTTAGTACCGGCTCTTGTTGCTGACCAACATGGTCAGGTTGTCCATGTTGCTGTCCATGTTGTTGCTGTCCAGCTCTGACAGGTGCGGACGAAGTGCCCTAAGAAAAGGGACAAGAGAACAATCAAACGACCGGATATGAAGGATCAATGAAGTCAAAGGATACTGGAATGTCAAGCTAGAGTTGAGAATTGACGAATCATGAGATCAAGGGGAAACATGTGTGATTGAGACATCCTATTAAACACCCCACAAGTCTGAAATCAGACCTGCATGGGCCACCACTAAAACCTTGTCACGCCCCAGAACCAGAATACTGGAGAGCGGGGGAATGACTCAGCCAGCTACATATTACGGGTAGATGAATACCGTATAATACGATCAATGCTGTCTACAAGACGAGGGGGTGCATACTACATGAAAGTCTCCCTATGGTCACTTTACTTCTATTGTCTCAATCATTCAAACAAGAAACAGAAATAGAGAACATGTGAGATAAAGCAGTAAGGCGTCCCAAACGCTCGGTCAAAATGTTCTTGATATCTGGCTTTACAAAATACGGCCAGATGATGTAGTAAGTATACACAATTGTTAGCAGCTGCAGCCTGACTTAGTTACAATTATGCAAAAGTAGGTACAAGACAATCCGACTAACATGTCGGTGCCAAACGGCAAAGTATAAAGTAGATAACAAAATGGGCGGGCAAGTAAGAAATCCACTCGAGTCCCCCTGCGATCATCCCTCTAGTGTTGACCATCTTGGAGGTAGAAGTAAGCTGGATCCTCGGGGACTGGCTCTAAATCTGGCCATGCAAAACTAGAGAGGTTACACCTCTAATATCAAGTACCACAAGGAAGCACGATATGAGGAATGAAGCCAGTAATAAGAGAATATGATAATAGATCTCTGCTATATACTAGGACTCATACAACATCACGACACTTCGAACCAACCTCCCAACCAAACAAGGACAGAAGTTGGCCCGTCATATCCTGACATTCTGATCATCTCAGTTAAGTAACAGAGTAGGTACAGTACACAAACAAATCAATTTAAACGGCCATTCAACTACTACGGCTTGCTACTGTGTGTTCCAAGTTATCCTGAAATTATGCAATAAAAGATTCCTCAGTTCTCACTATGTACAAGCAAGGCTAGTTTACCCAGTCAATCAATTGTGCCAATCATGAATTAGACGAGTCCCAGCAGGACGCCCGTCATCAATATATAATATACAATAAATAATATAACCAGATACCGCTCCGTGCCCGTGTGGCAGGTTTGCAGTATCTGTGGGGACCAGCCGACCTGTCGGGCACTTAATAGTCCCAAGAGGGCTGCCATGTAAGAACTCGGGAATCCATTCTCTCTATGTAATCATTATTTTATTCAACTTAATAGTCTCTATGTTGAGTGAAGTACCATGCCGTGGATCATGGTCATTCAGAATGAGTACTTTCGTACGGGGTACGATATGCGCAACTCTACAATGATACCAGTGCGGTCAGGTTGTAGGTCTTACATAGCGTAATGCAACAATCAAAACTAACCACGGAGTAATCATACCTTGACCATAAAGTACACATGCTTCTTTGGTAAGATAAATAAATAATAAATGAATTGAAGCCTGCATGTGCCTGTATGCCAATATTCGAGATTAGCCAGTCGATTTCAATAGTTCATAATTAATATGAACGTGTCTCATTCATTCAATTCAAAGACGACTAGCCAGTCTCTTAGTTCCAACTAGGAACGCATGATCAATTATTAATCAAGGTCACAATCATTATCAATGGTGACAAGGCATGAAAGTCAACTAGTATTCAGTGGGGTCGAGTCTACAACTCTCAGGGTTTAATTCCAGTCAATCGGGGTATCTATAACTCAATTCACGACACATGGTACATCCCACGTAACAATCTATATTTAACAGAAATATTTAGCATATCATGATTATATCAAGTTTATGCAAAAAGGCGTAAGGATATAAAATGGACGTTAAATATCTAATAAAATATCAATATACAGGGCTAGAGAAGATCCAGGGTAAGCAGGCTACGCTCATGTCAGCCTACGCTCAAGTCAGCCTACGCTCAAGTCAGGCTACGCTCAAGTCAGGCTACGCTCAAGTCAAGCTACGCTCAAGTCAGCGTACGCTCAGGTCAAGCTACGCTCAAGTCAGCGTACGCTCAGGTCAAGCTACGCTCAAGTCAGCGTACGCTCAGGTCCAGCTACGCTCAAGTCAGCGTACGCTCAGGTCAAGCTACGCTCAAGTCAGCGTACGCTCAGGTCCAGCTACGCTCAAGTCAGCGTACGCTCAGGTCCAGCTACGCTCAAGTCAGCGTACGCTCAGGTCAAGCTAGCGTATGGACTCCATACGACTCCTCTTCAAGGCAGCGTATGTACTCTATACGCTTCCTCTTCAAGGCAGCGTATGTACTCCATACGACTCCTCTTCAAGGCAGCGTATGTACTCCATACGCTTCCTCTTCAAGGCAGCGTATGTATTCCATACGCTTCCTCTTCAAGACAGCATATGCAAGTCCATACGACTCCTCTTCAAGACAGCGTATACAAGACCATACGCCGCCAAAAGGCAGCGTATGAGGCAGACTGTGCTGCGCTAAAAAGCACACGCAGCTCAGTGGCGCAAGCTAAAAAGCTCACGTACACTGCTCACTGTCTTCTCCAATCAGCAAGAACTCCATGGTTTGAACCCAAAGCTTCAAAGTTCATAACTTGGTCAAAATAAGTCCAAATCCAACTTTGCAAAGGTCAAAATTGGACAGAATAAAATTCTCTACAACATGGAACCAACAAAACCTGAAAACAAAGAAGTTTGATAGATCAAAACCACCAAAATCCGAAAATAACTAATTTCTAGATCTACTAAAAATAAAACTTCAAAGTGAAAAATGCCAAGTTCTAAACTCTCTTAGAATCCCAAGGGAAAGAGAATGGAACCATAAAAATGGGTCCTCATGAAGAAGCAAGATGTACTTGCCTATGGGTTTGGTAGGTGGAGAGAGTAATGAGAAAGAAGAAGAGTAATGGTGAAGGAGAGTAATAAAGAGAGAGAAAGAGTTTGGGGGCTTTAAATGGAAGGGGTGGTGGTAGGTGGGTTCGGTTCATGATGAACCACCATAACCCAAAAAATAATCCGACCTAGGCCAAACCTAAAGTAAGCTAAAGCAGAGAATAAAAGCAGGAAGTAAAAATACAGAAAATTAATTGCAGGAATTTAATTAACATGAATTTAAAGAGATTTAAATATGAAACAATACATGATAAGTATTAAATAAATATATTTAAGCAGTACATGTATTAAAAATACGTATACTGGGAACGGGGAGTGACACCCATATGTTAAGGAACTGTCCTCCCCACCCAATTCCTAGTAGGGTCACATCCATGTCCTATAGGAACCACTAGTAACTGCCAAGTCCACTAGCATGCAATTCTATTGGCAGTTACTCCTAACCGTCGTACGTCTCATACGTATCGGTGGCCAGCCGACTACACGAGTACGTGTCCTACATCTGACTCAAAACTCGTGATGATCATGTATTAATGTCGTATGAGGTATACCAATACCTTATCATAACTGGGTGGTCGCTAGGCTAAGTCAATGCAAGAGAATAAAACCAAAAGTAGTAAAACGACCGATGGAGTCGCTTGGACCCAAGTGTGACTTGGACGCATAGTGATATAATACTAACAATAGATAAGTAATGCTGAATATAAATAACTGAAAATAATAATAAGTAAATTACAGAGAAAGGTGGCAAGGTATCTTGCCTGGCGGTGCAGGAATGGCAATCCAACAATCAAGTACGTCAGCAATGAATCTCAACATCCACGAACGGCTTTGGATGCTGAAACAAATATCAAGAATTTTCTCGGTGTAAAAGATATATCTAGGAAACGCCTGTCCAAAAGTCCAATTCTGGAAGAGGGGCAAAATTGTAATTTTGGGTCAAAATGATGTCCGCCGTTGGACCCGTTTTGTACCAAAATGTGTGACAGTATCTATGGTCTCTAAAGTCGTCAAACTACATGTCTATGGGTTCGGTTTGAGGAGACGAACGCAACTGTATGCCCGAAATTAGATTTCGGCGGGCCGTGTACAATTTTGCCCATTGGATCGGGTCGCAGGTCCGCCAAATAGGCGTTCCGGTTGACATTTTCAGAATCGGACCAAACTTGGCACACGGGACCAAAAAATTGATTCGGTTCTGCTGGCGCAAGTTTTGTCTCGATTTGAGAACGTGCACAAAATAATTAGAGAATTTACAAAAAGGTCGATACGGTAAATTTTGACGGATATGTATCAAATTTATTGCGCACACACAACTAATTTGAATAACATCAAAGCCCACACGCAGCTAAGTCGATACGCACCATTCGATGCTTTCGGTTTACGAACACGTCGCCCGGTTTGATGGGGTGCACGCCGTATCAGAATTTTTTTCAAATCTTTTGTTTTAGAAACCCAGTTTTTCTTGCATTTTTTACGAACAAATAACTTTGTGTATACATAATGAAATCACAATATACAAATTAGGTCTTACATACGTATAGGTTGTCTACAGATTTGTTCAGGTAGTTTTCAAAGTTGTTGTTGGTTTGAAAGAAATCTGTCTTCCAAGCCGAGGTTTAGACAATCCAATTGCTCTATTTTTCGAAAAGTTTTTGCCCGACTTCGCCTCGAGTTCTTGGTCGAAGTAATGGGTTACAGCTAAATCCCTTTGAAGGATTTCGAAGAAGGTCATGTGGTCTATTAATAGGAATTTATGGTTCAAGAATTGATCGAGTATGCAAACAAAAAATCAAACGAAAATGGGGGTACCTCGGTTCGCACTCTGAATAGAGTGCTCTGAGTGTGGTCAGCCCGGTGGTGCTCCGACGGTCCGGCGCCTGTGCAGGTGATTGACGACAGCTGTGGGTGTGCGCGAGGATGTCAGGGACGATCAGGGTTCATCGAGCTAGCTCACAGATGACAATTTCTAGGGTTTTCGAAGTTCTTTCTTCTGATGGTTTATATATATATCCCGACTTTTAAATTAGGAATTCATCTCGGGTTCGGGTAGAGTTGTCGATTAGGATAGGGTTAGGATTGAGGAGAATCCTACAGGTGTTATGTAGATGAAATTGAACCGATTTGGTCCAGGGAATTGGGAGTTTGAAATATCGAGTCTATCCTAATTTTTACTTCATTTCCGAGAGGGGGGGTCGGGATTTACATGAGCACTGTTCATGTTAGTGAACAGTGGCTCAATGTTTCCCTCTTCTTCTTTTTTTCCTTTATTCACTTAATAAATCCAAATAACTCTAAAACTTATAAAAATCTCAGAATAAATAAATACACCTTCTTCTTTTTCCAATGTAAGCTAAACATAATATAAAATAAATGCTTAGCAAATATATGTACCCAATGTATAGTTCACACTTTGAAAATTCATCTATTTAAGATAAAATATAACTCTTAATACTTTCCTAAATAAATTCAAAAAATCTTTTAGAAGGATGGAATCATCAAAAAAATTTCTATTAATAATATCCCAAAGCCACATATATTTAAATACGTATTCAGTTCATTTATTATATAATAAAAATTTCCATATATTGCATTTACAAATTATATAGTGTATATTTCTCTATTTGTTTTAGAAAAAGATGAAAATCATAAACGAACTCATAAACATACTTTAAGGGGAAAAACTTCTATAATTACCAAAAATTAGTCTAATTAAAATAATGAAAGAAAAGAAAGTAAATGTATATAAAATTTTAGGGGGTTTACATCCTACCCAACTTATAAAAATTTCATCCTCGAAATTAAAAATAATCTTAATATATAAAAATATCGAGACTTAATACAAGCGAGGGCAGGTACGTCAATTCGTAACTCGGTTTTCGAGACGAGGGAGGTGGTGGTTATAGAGAAATTCCAATTGACGTCATATTCTACAAGATGACTTATTCTTCATTCAAGACTCTACCCAACTTATAAAAGTTGGCTAACCGAAAATATTATCGTTACGAGACTTCTGGAAAAGGTAATTTCTAAAGGAGAGGCACGATAATATTGGACATTTCTGACCGCAGTCTCGGATTCTAAGTGAGCCTAGTTATTGTCAAGGTGTTCTTGGTCGATAACCTCTATTGGAGGCTTATTACAATCTAACATCGTTCCTATCGGCCATGCCTTCAACAAGATGGTAGGAGTCTCTTGTTCGAATATAACTAGAATGTGTTGGTTCAGCAGGATTTCAGTCTTTGCCTAAAGAGATGAGAGACACTGTTAGTGTCGAATATTGCTATATATTAGAATAGGTAAGTGTCTAAATCTTAAGTCATAATGACTAGCAGGTATGGGCTGGTCTTTGGTGTTGTGTAGGAAGCATGTGCCTGCTTGAGCGGAATGCATATGTCGTAGGTGTGACATGTCTTGCATGGTCATAGGTACTCGGTTTAATTTACATTGATGGATCCATGTTTGCAAGTTTAAGATCAAAAGGACAAAAATAGACATCTATGGTTTGTTCTAAAGGAAAAATGCGTCATACATGTGGTATAATTGAAATGGAGCACAAGAAATTGTGTTTGTGTGGGACATGTATATCATGTGTACAGCTTGACTGGTCTACTTCATGAGTGTGAACTTTGCTTGAAAGAAAAGGCTAGTGTTGTGCTTCAAATACCAAGATTACGATAAAGGTTATCAATTTATACGGATATGAGTAGACGTTATGAACCATTGTTTTATTGGCCAAAGAGGAATCAATCTACCACAATCAGGTGCTAATTTACGAACCCTACATTCTCACAGAGGCTTGAAATCTATTCCCTTGGAAATTTCCTTCTCGACTTTAAACTAAGATACAATTCTATGAATAATGGATCTGAAGAATCAAAGATGCGATCTTTTATCGCGGTTATCTAATTACGCGAGCAAAGGGATATAAAATGCAATAGGAAGGTCGTATCACAACTTCCAACGAGATGCAAGAACAGTTATTTATTACATCTCCTTCTAAGAGATAGAGCAAGCTAAGTTCAATGTTCTTTTCAACGTACAGAAATTGGTTAATCGTGGAATATACAGTAGCAGGGCTTATAGAATATAAATTTGAAGGTGTTGTATGAGAATAAGAGGGACTTCTGATCGTGGTATGAGATTCTATAGGAAGTCTAGGTATTACCTATTTAGCATTGCCCATATATTGATTATGTTTTATAAAGGCAATAGGAGTGGTCTTGCTTAAGCATAACCGGTAACAAGTTAGTACCGTGGAATTCTATTCATCGCATAACATAGGTTACAAGGGATATACAGTTAAAGGATTTAGGGAGGAGGATTAGTGGATCCTGGGATAGGGACTACATAATTGGGGTAGGGACCTATTTTATCAAGTTTGGTTTTTATAGCTCAAATATGGCGATATGCAAGGATGGGTTTAGCTGGATCTTACTGGATTCCCAAATGGGACATCGATCTTTGATTGAATGAATCATAGGTTTTGATCTATATTGACAAGGCGAGATACTATGAAATCAATCTGAGCCATTCCTAGAAGGTTAGATTAATCTTACATAGGTTCCAAGTCAAGTGGTCGGACTTTTTTCTTTTTTTTAGCTGGGTTGGTTAACCAGGTTCCTAAAGCTCGAGAATATGCCTTCTGTGACTTTTGTGTTTAGGTAGCACAAGAAGGCTCAATTGAGCGGCATACTAGTGGCATGTGCATAGTAGGCTTCGAGTAGATCACAATCATATATTGGGTCAAAAGATTTGAGTCGAGGTTGGATCTCTAACTGAAGTAAGAAAGGACAATGGTATTATGGTAGGGGTTATAGCTAGCCTTTTTGACTCGAAAGTCGTATCATAAAAATAGAGTACAAGGGAACGTGTTTAGGTGGGACATGATATGCCTACAAGAAGGTGGAATCGTCTAGGTCTTGCATGTGAAATATGTCGGAAGGTAACAGCCGGTCTCGCGCTCCAAATATCAATGTCACGGTCGGGGACACCAGATGATCTAAATAGAAAGTGGTTGTTTAGGAGACCCTGATTATCATCTTAGCGGGAACCCATTTATTCTAACCAATCGGTAACCCCATAAATCCTAAAATTAGGAATGGCTTACAATCTATTCAGTCCAGAAATGAAGGTATGGTTTAGGGTAATTAAGGTTATAAAAAACTCAAAGTCGTGATATTGTACCTTAACCTTTGATATTAAGGGATAAGGCACGGTGGAACGTGATATGGTAGATATGAATCAAATTCAAGGATCGTTCCTCGAATTCCAATAAATGGGAAATGATTGCGTTCAACGACATACGAGTCGATAAAATAGAATGATCCACTCATCCATATTATTCGAGAGTTATCGATGGGGGTAACGAACTCTACGGCACGTCATATGAAAGATCTCAACGACTAGGTCATAAATTTCTATTTGGGATAAGCCAGTCAGACTATAATCATAAGGTTTCTAATGGTATCGAATGTAGTGCTCATGTATTGATGTTAATAAATAGTAAATCATCATATGACAGGGTATTATGCTATGGTATTAGCTAAGCAAGTGATTGTGATGTTTCAATGCTAAGTCAGGTCTTAATAACAAAATCTGCATAACTAGAATAATACATGTTGGACTCGAATCTCGGGATGGATGTCTACTATAGTTATGGTAAATGCTTGTCCTTACTTTTTCTCTATTCCTCTTATGTCTAAGCTGTGGAGCTGGGTCGAGTAAGGGTTGGTTTAAGGTATATGGCTTGATAGTTAAAGCAAGAATCGAGAAGAATAATTAAAGACTCATAATAATTGGTTTCTTGAGAATAGATAGTCGCCTAGGTTGGTGTTTCGACCAAGGGTATGATTCTAATCATTATCAAATTCAATTGACTAGTAGGTCACGATAGTGGTTTTAGGTTCGAGGGAAGAAACGAGTAACTCAAGGCAAGGTTGTAGTCACATGGCTGGCCGATGGTAGCTATGCTGGTGTATACAACTATCATGGCCATGGGGAATATACTGTATCTATTTATCAAATACGAGCATTTGTCTTACCAAATTAGTGAAAGACAAAAATAATAAGAAGCTGTTATGGAATACAAATACGCGATTTCAAAGACGAATGAATAATTCAAGAGGGAATTGTCAATGCAGTCGCAGAAGAGATCCTAGATACCTCTATATATCAATCAACATGGAATAATCATATGAAGAGCGAACCAAGTGCACTACGATTGATCAGACCAAAATACATTGCTTCTAATTAAACAATATGCTAGTGGGCATCCCCAGTATACATATGTTCTGAACAAGCTCGATAAAGAATAAGCTTGCAAAACTAGACTATAAATAGCGACATCAATCATAGTAGTGCAGAGTATAAGTACGGGAGATAATGATGAAAGCAGTTATAATTAGTTCAAGTTTCATAAGAATCTAAGTCTTGTCTAGTGTTCCTGCTTATACAGTCGTCCTACTGTCTCTGGTATTAGGCTTTGTTTGACCAAGGAAGTATGGGCTACTAAAACTCTATATTTAGGTAAACATAACTTCCTACACTAGCATGTATTCAGTGCCATCCAGTTATACTTCATTAATGGGTTATAAGAATACGGTGTGAGAGGCCGTGAGGCATACTACCCAACTTATAAAAGTCAACTAATAGGGTCATTGAACAATATAACACGTATATCTAGCATGAGTCATATTCCTAACCTCTCTATCAAGCACGAAGGGAAAGATAAGATTCATGGAAAGGGGTCAAACAAGAGGCAAATCAAGGTTGTCAAACGAGAGTTCAAAAAATGGAATTTAAAGGAGGAGATCAAGTGTGTGGATGAGATCCTAGACTCTAATCCTATTTGCAGGCCCGTTCGGTACAGTAATGTAACCAGAACGACAAACTTGACCTGCATGGGCCACCACAAAAACATGTAACGCCCCAGTCCTAAAATACTTAGGACTAAGTACGTAGACATGCCAGTTGTATACATACGAAGTATACTCCAATACAGTAAACCATGATAACTAAATCTCATCCATAGAAATAAAGAATTATAATATAATCACTATGAATTTATCATTTGTACATGTAGTTGGGCGGAGACAAATCTACTACCAACTAATTTAAATGAAAAAAATATACAAGGAATTGATCGATAAGGATGGTAAGATAAACTAGGAGCAATCATTTTCGAAGGAATGGAGAGGATCACTGCCTTGGCTAGGACACTTGCAAAAAGTCATAAAGCACACACCTGGAGAGATCACCAGGTCATCAGAGGGACGTAACAAGATACAGGAAGAATATGCCATATAAACTGTGATATATAATAGAAAATAAAGGGATGCATGCAATAGGGTGCCTACCAGTTCTACAGTGATAATGTAGGTAAGAACAAACCTTCAACGCATGGGCACTCTGGCTACAGGAAACTCCGTATGGTCCCACCAAGATACTAGGGACCTCAAAGCATAACATTCATCGAATGTCAGAGGCCAGCAGGATCAGGAATAGTAAAGTGCATACGTAGCCCATACCTTAAGGAACTGTCCTCCCCTCCCAATGTCTTGTAGGATCACATCCATGTCCCATAGGAACCTCTAGTAATTGCCAAGTGCACTAGCATGCAACTCTATTGGCAGTTACTCCTAACCGTCGCACGTCTCATACGTATCGGTGGCCAGCCGACTACACGAGTACGTGTCCTATATGTGACTCACAACTCATGATGATCATGTGTCAAGGTCGTATGAGGTATACCAATACCTCATCATAACTGGGTGGTCCCTAGGCTAATTCAATACAAAAGAATAAAACCAAAAGTAGTAAAACGACCGATGGAGTCGCTTGCACCCAAGTGTGACTTGGACGCACAGTGATATAATACTAACAATAGATAAGAAATGCTGAATATAAGTAACTTAAAATAAGAATAAGTAAATCACAGAGTAAGGTGGCAAGGTATCTTGTCTGGCGGTGCGGAAATGACAAACAATAATCAAGTACGTCAGCAATGAATCTCAAAATCCACGAATGACTCCAGATACTGAAACAAACGTCAAGAATGTTCCTGTTGTAAAAGATATATCTAGAAAATGCATGTCCCAAAGTCCAATTCTGGAACAAGGAAAAAATCGTAATTTCGGATCAAAACGATATCCGTCGTTGGACCCGTTTTGCTCCGAAACGCATGTCGGTATCTACGATCTCTAAAGTCTTCAAACTACATGTCTACGGGTCGGGTTTGAGGAGACAAACCCAACCGAATGTCCAAAGTTGGATTCTGGTGGGCCGTGTATAATTTAGTCCGTTGGATCGGGTCGCGGGCCCGCCAAATAGGCGATTCGGTCGACC
Source organism: Iris pallida (assembly GCA_029216955.1). Taxonomy (NCBI): domain Eukaryota; kingdom Viridiplantae; phylum Streptophyta; class Magnoliopsida; order Asparagales; family Iridaceae; genus Iris; species Iris pallida. Next base: position 1,604,720 of record JANAVB010007400.1, on the reverse strand, counting down.
TTCTCAGAATCGGACCAAACTTGGCACACAGGACCAAAAAATCGATTTGGTCCTACTGGCATAAGTTTTGTCTCGATTGGTCGAACGTGCACAAAGTAATTAGAGAATTTATAAAATGGCCGATACAGTGAATTTTGACGGATACGTATCAAATTCATCGCACACACGCAACCAATTTGAATTCCGTCAAAGCCCACACGTTAACGAAGTTGATACACACCTTTTGATACTTTCGGTTCACGATTATGTCGCCCGATTTGACAGGGCGCACGCCGTATCGGGAAATTTTCTAAATCTTTTATTTTAGAAACCCAGTTTTTCTTGCATTTTTACGAACAAATAACTTTGCGTATACATAATGAAATCATAATATACAAATTAGGTTTTACTCACGTATAGGTTGTCTACAGATTTGTTCAGGTAGTTTTTCAAAGTTGTCGATGGTTTGACAGAAATCTGTCTTCCAAGTCGAGGTTTGGACAGTCCAATTGCTCTATTTTTCGAGCAGTTTTGGCCGACTTCGCCTCGAGTTCTTGGTCGAAGTAATGGGTTACGGTTAAATCCCTTTGAAGGGTTTCGAAGAGGGTCATGTGGTCTATGAATAGGAGTTTACGGTTCAAGAATTGATCGAGTATGCAAACAGAAAATCGAACGAAAATGGGGGTACCTCGCGTTCGCAACTCTAAACAAAGTGCTCTGAGTGCGGTTGGCCCGGTGGTGCTCCGACGGTCTGGCGCCTATGCAGGTGGTTGACGATGGCTGTGGGTGTGCGCGAGGATGTCAGGGACGTTCAGGGTTCGTCGAGCTAGCTCATAAATGAGAATTTCTAGGGTTTTCGAAGTTCTTTCTTCTGATGGTTTATATATATATCTCGACTTTTAGATTAGGAATTCATCTCGGGTTCAGGTAGAGTTGTCGATTAGGATAGGGTTAGGATTGAGGAGAATCCTACATGTGTTATGTAGAAGAAAATTTGAATCGATTTGGTCCAGGGAATTGGGAGTTTGAAATATCGAGTCTATCCCAATTTTTACTTCGTTTCCGAGAGGGGGTCGGGATTTACATGAGCACTGTTCACCTTGGTGAACAGTGGCTAAATGTTTCCCTATTATTCTTTTTTCCTTTATTTACTTAATAAATCCAAATAACTCTAAAACTTATAAAAATACCAAAATAAATAAACACACCTTTTTTTTCCAATGTAAGCTAAACATAATATAAAATAAATACTTAGCAAATATATATACCCAATATATAGTCCACACTTTGAAAATTCATCTATTTAAAATAAGATATAACTCTTAATACTTTCCTAAATAAATTCCAAAAATCTCTTAGACGGATAGAATCTTTAAAAATATTTATATTAATAATATCCCAAAGCTACATATATTTAAATACATATTCAATTCATTTATTATATAATAAATTTTTCCATATATTGCATTTACAAATTATATAGTGCATATTTCTCTATTTGTTTTAGAAAAAGATAAAAATCATAAACGAACTCATAAACATACTTTAAGGGAAAAAAAACTCCTATAATTACCAAAAATCAATCTAATTAAAATAATGAAAGAAAAGAAAGTAAAAATGTACATAAAATTTTAGGGAGTTTACATCCTACCCAACTTATAAAAATTTCATCCTCGAAATTAAAAATAATCTTAATATATAAAAATATTGAGACTTAATACAAGGGAGGGCAGGTACGTCAATTTGTAACTCGGTTTTCGAGACGAAGGAGGAGGTGGTTATCAAGAAATTGTAAATTGACGTCATATTCTACAAGTTGACTTATTCTTCATTCGAGACTCTACCCAACTTATATAAGTTAGCTAACTGAAAATATTATCGTTACGAGATTTCTGGAAAAGGTAATTTCTAAAGGAGAGGCACGATAATATTGGACACTTCTGATCGCAGTCTCGGATTCTAAGTGAGCCTAGTTATTGTCATGGTGTTCTTGGTCGATAACCTCTATAGGAGGCTTATCTAACATCGTTCCTGTCGGCCATACCTTCAATAAGATGGTAGGAGTCTCTTATTCGAATATAACTAGAATGTGTTGGTTCAGCAGGATTTCAGTCTTTGCCTAAAGAGATGAGAGACAATATTAGTGTCGAATATTGCTATATATTAGAATAGGTAAGTGTCTAAACCTTAAGTCATAATGACTAGCAGGTGTGGGCTGGTCTTTGGACTTGTGTAGGAAGCATGTGCCTGCTTGAGCGGAATGCAAATGTCGTAGGTGTGATGTGTCTTGCATGGTCATGGGTACTCGGTTTATTTTACATTGATGGGTCCATGTTTGCAAGTTTAAGATCAAAAGAACAAAAATAGACATCTATGGTTTGTTCTAAAGGGAAAATGCGTCATACGTGTGGTATAATTGAAATGGAGCACAAGAAAGTGTGTTTGTGTGGGACATGTATATCATGTGTACGGCTTGACTAGTCTACTTCATGAGTGTGAACTTTGCTTGAAGAAAAAGGCTAGTATTGTGCTTCAAATACCAAGGTCATGATAAAGGTTATCAATTTATACGGATATGAGTAGACGTTATGAACCATTGTTTTATTAGACGAAGGGGAATCAATCTACCACAATCATGTGCTAATTTACGAACCCTACGTTCTCACAGAGGCTTGGAATCTATTCCCTTGGAAATTTCCTTCTCGACTTTAACCTAAGATACGATTATATGAATAATGGATCTGAAGAATCAAAGATGCGATCTTTTATCGCGGTTATCTAATCGCGCGAGCAAAGGGATATGAAATGCAATAGGAAGGTCGTATCATAACTTCCAACCAGATAGGAGAACGATTATTGATTGCATCCCCTTCTAAGAGATAGAGCAAGCTAAGTTCAATGTTATTCGCAATATATGGAAATTGGTTAATCGTGGAATATACAGTAGCAACGCTTATAGAATATAAATTTGAAGGTGTTGTATGAGAATAAGAGGGACTTCTGATCATGGTCAGAGATTCTATAGGAAGTCTAGGTATTACCTATTTAGCATTGCCCATATATTGATGATGTTTTATAAAGGCAATATGAGTGGTCTTGCTTTAGCATAACCGGTAACAAGTTAGTACCGTGGGATTCTATTCATCTCATAACATAGGTTACAAGGGATATACAGTTAAAGGATTTAGGGAGAAGGATTAGTGGATCCTGGGATAGGGACTACATAATTAGGGTAGTGACCTATTTCATCAAGTTTGGTTTTTATAGCCCAAATATGGCGATAAGCAAGCATGGGTTTAGCTGGGTCTTACTGGATTCCCAAATGGGACATCGATCTTTGATTTAATGAATCATAGGTTTTGATATATATTGACTGGGCGAGATACTATAAAATCAATCTGAGCCATTCCTAGTAGGTTAGAGTAATCTTACATAGGTTCCAAGTCAAGTGGTCGGATTTTTTTCTTTTTCTTATTTTTTTTCAGCCGGGTTGGTTAACCAGGTTCCTTAAGCCCGAGAATAGCCATCTGTGACTTTTGTGTTTAAGTAGCACAAGAAGACTCAATTGAGCGGCACACTAGTGGCATATGCGTAGTGGGCTTCGAGTAGATCACAATCATATATTGGGTCAAAAGATTTGAGTCGAGGTTGGATCTCTAACTGAAGTCAGAAAGGACAATGGTATTATGATAGGGTTTATAGGCATTTTTGACTCGAAAGTCGCATCATAAAAATAGAGTGCAAGGGGACGTGTTTGGGTGGGACATGATATGCCTACAAGAAGGTGGATTCGTCTAGGTCTTGTATGTGAAATATGTCGGAAGGTAACAGCTTATATGTGAAATATGTCGGAAGGTAACAGCCGGTCTCGCGCTCCGAATATCAATGTCACGGTCGGGGACACCAGATGATCTAAATAGAAAGTGGGTGTTTAGGAGACGTTGATTATCATCTTAGCGGAAACCCATTTATTCTAACCAATCGGTAACCCCATAAATCCTAAAATTAGGAATGTCTTACAATCTATTCAGTCCAAAAATGAAGGTATGGTTTAGGGTAATTGAGGTTAGAAAAAACTCAAAGTCGTGATATTATACCTTAACCTTTGATTATAAAGGATAAGGCACGGTGGAACGTGATATGGTAGATATGAATCAAATTCAAGGATCGTTCCTCGAGTTCCAATAAATGGAAAATGATTGCGTTCAAGGACACACGAGTCGATAAAATAGAATGATCCAATCATCCATATTATTCGAGAGTTATCGATGGGGGTAACGAACTCTACGGCACGTCATATGAAAGATCTCAACGACTAGGTCATAAATTTCTATTTGGGTTAAGCCAGTCAGACTATAGTCATAAGGTTTCTAATGGTGTCAAATGTAGTTCTCATGCATTGATGTTAATAACTAGTAAATCATCATATGACAGGGTATTATGCTATGGTATTGGCTAAGCTAGTGATTGTGATGTTCCACTACTAAGTGAGGACTTAATAACAAAATCTGTATAACTAGAATAATACTTGTTGGACTCAAATCTCGGGATGGATGTCTACCATAGTCATGGTAAATGCTTGTCCTTACTTTTTCTCTATTCCTCTTATGTCTAAATTATGGGGCTGGGTCGAGTAAGGGTTGGTTTAAGGTATACGGATTGATAGTTAAAGCAAGAATCGAGAAGAATAATTAGAGACTCATAATAATTGGTTTCTTGAGAATAGATAGTCGCCTAGGTTGGTGTTTCGACCAAGGGTATGATTCTAATCATTATCAAATTCAATTGACTAGTAGGTCACGATAGTGGTTTTAGGTTCGAGGGGAGAAACGAGTAACTCAAGGCAAGGTTGTAGTCACATGGCTGGCCGATGGTAGCTATGCTGGTGTATACAACTATCATGGCCATAGGGAATATACCGTATCTATTTATCAAATACGAGCGTTTGTCTTACCAAATTAGTGAAAGGCAAAAAAAATAAGAAGCTGTTATGGAACACAAATACACGATTTCAAAGGCGAATGAATAATTCAATAGGGAATTGTCAATGTAGTCGCGGATGAGATCCTAGATACCTCTATATATCAATCCACGTGGGATAGTCATATGAAGAGCGAACCAAATGCTCTACGGTTGATCAGACCATAATACATTGCTTCTAATTAGACAATATGCTAGCGGGCGTCCCTAGTATACATATGTCCTGAAGAAGCTCGATAAAGAATAAGCTTGCAAAACTAGACTATAAATAGCGACATCAATCATGGTAGTACAGAGTATAAGTACGGGAGATAATGATGAAAGCAGTTATACTTCATTAATGGGTTATAAGAACACGGGGTGAGAGGCCGTGGGGCATACTACCCAACTTATAAAAGTCAACTAATAGGGTGATTGAACAATATAATACGTATATCTAGTATGAGTCATATTCCTAACCTATCTATCAAGCATGAAGGGAAAGATAAGATTCATGGAAAGGGGTCAAACAAGAGGCAAATCAAGGCTGTCAAATGAGAGTTCGAAAAAATGGAATTCAAAGGAGAAGATCACGTGTGTGGATGAGATCCTAGACTCTAATCCTATATGCAGGCCCGTTCGGTACAGTAATATAACCGGAACGGCAAACTTGACCTGCATCGGCCACCACAAAAATATGTAATGCCCCAGTCCTAAAATACTTCGGACTAAGTATGTAGACATGCCAGCTGTATACATACGAAGTATACTCTAATATATAGAATCCCCGTATATATACATAAGTTATAAAATGCAGTAAACCATGATAACTAAATCTTATCCATAGAAATCAAGAATAATAATATAATCACTATGAATTTATTATTTGTACATGTAGTTGGGCGGAGACAAATCCACTACCAACTAATTTAAATGAGAAAAATATACAAAGAATTGATCGATACGGATGACAAGATGAATCAGGAGTAATCATCTTCGAAGGAATGGAGAGGATCACTGCCTTGGCTAGGACACCTGCAAAAAGTCATAAAGCACACACCTGGAGAGATCACCAGGTCCTCAGAGGGACGTAACAAGATACAGGAAGAACGTGCCATATAAACTGTGATATATAATAGAAAATAAAGGGATGCATGCAATAGGGTGCCTACCAGTTCTACAGTGATAATGCAGTTACGAACAAACCTTCAACGCATGGGCACTCTGGCTACAGAAAACTTGGTATGGTCCCACCAGGATACCAGGGACCTCAAAGCATAACATTCATCGAGTGTCAGAGGCCAGCAGGATCAGGAATAGGAAAGTGCATACGTGGACCATATGTTAAGGAACTATCCTCCCCTCCTAATGTCTAGTAGGGTCACATCCATGTCCCATAGGAACCTCTAGTAACTGCCAAGTCCACTAGCATGCAATTCTATTGGCAGTTACTCCTAACTGTCGTACGTCTCATACGTATCGGTGGCTAGCCGACTACGCGAATACGTGTCCTACATGTGACTCATAACTCGTGATGATCATGTGTCAAGGCCGTTTGAGGTATACCAAAACCTCATCATAACCGGGTGGTCACTAGGCTAAGTCAATGCAAGAGAATAAAACCAAAAGTAGTAAAACGACCGATGGAGTCGCTTGTACCTAAGTGTGACTTGGACGCACAGTGATATAATACTAACAATAGATAAGTAATGCTGAATATAAATAACTAAAAATAAGAATAAGTAAATCACAGAGTAAGGTGGCAAGGTATCTTGCCTGGCGGTACGGGAATGGCAATCCAACAATCAAGTACGTCAGCAATGAATCTCAAAATCCACGAACGGCTTCAGATGCTGAAACAAACATCAAGAATATTCTTGTTGTAAAAGATATATCTAGGAAACGCCTGTCCAAAAGTCTAATTCTGGAACAGGGGCAAAATCATAATTTTAGGTCAAAACGATATCCGTCGTTGGACCCGTTTTGCACCGAAATGCGTGTCAGTATCTACGGTCTCTAAAGTCGTCAAACTACATGTCTACGGGTCCGATTTTAGGAGACGAACCCAACCACATGACCAAAGTTTGATTCCGGCGGGCCGTGTACAATTTTGTCCTTGGATCGGGTCACGGGATCGCCAAATAGGCGTTCCGGTTGACCTTCTCAGAATCGGACCAAACATGGCACACAAGACCAGAAAATTGATTTGTTCCTGCTGGCGCAAGTTTCTTCTCGATTTGACGAATGTGCACAAAGTAATTAGAGAATTTACAAAAAGGCCGATACAGTAAATTTCGACGGATACGTATCAAATTCGTCGCGCACACGCAACCAATTTGAATTCTGTCAAAGCCCACACGTCAGCAAAGTTGAAACGCACCTTTTGATGCTTTCAGTTCATGACCACGTCGCCCGGTTTGATGGGGCGCACGCCGTATCGGGAAATTTTCAAAATCTTTTGTTTTAGAAACCCAGTTTTTCTTGCATTTTTTACGAACAAATAACTTTGCGTATACATAATGAAATCACAATATACAAATTAGGTCTTACTCACGTATAGGTTGTCTATAGATTTGTTCAGGTAGTTTTTCAAAGTTGTCAATGGTTTGACAGAAATCTGTCTTCGAAGTCGAGGTTTGGACAGTCTAATTGCTCTATTTTTTGAGCAGTTTTTGGCCGACTTCGTCTCGATTTCTTGGTCGAAGTAATGGGTTACGACTAAATCCCTTTGAAGGGTTTCGAAGAGGGTCATGTGGTCTATGAATAGGAGTTTACGGTTCAAGAACTGATCGAGTATGCAAACAGAAAATCGAATGGAAATGGGGGTACCTCACGTTTGTAACTCTGAACAGAGTGCTTTGAGTGTGGTCGGCCCGGTGGTGCTCTGACGGTCTGGCGCCTGTGCAGGTGGTTGAAGACGGCTATGGGTGTGCGCGAGGATGTCAAGGACGTTCAGGGTTCGTCGAACTAGCTCACAGATGAGAATTTCTAGGGTTTTTGAAGTTCTTTCTTCTGATGGTTGATATATATATCCTGACTTTTAAATTAAGAATTCGTCTTGGGTTCGGGTAGAGTTGTCGATTAAGATAGGGTTAGGATTGAGGAGAATCCTACAGGTGTTATGTAGAAGAAAATTTGAATCGATTTGGTCCAGGGAATTGGGAGTTTGAAATATCGAGTCTATCCCAATTTTTACTTCATTTCCGAGAGGGGGGTCGGGATTTACATGAGCACTGTTCACCTTGGTGAACAGTGGCTCATTGTTTCCCTCTTCTTTTTTTCTTCCTTTATTTACATAATAAATCCAAATAACTCTAAAACTTATAAAAAATCTCAGAATAGATAAATGCACCTTTTTTCCAATATAAGCTAAACATAACATAAAATAAATACTTAGCAAATATATATACCCAATGTATAGCCCACACTTTGAAAATTCATCTAGTTAACATAAAATATAACTCTTAATACTTTCCTAAATAAATTCCAAAAATCTCTTAGAAGGATAGAATCTTCAAAAATATTTCTTTTAATAATATCCCAAAGCTACATATATTTAAATACGTAGTGAATTCATTTATTATATAATAAAATTTTCCATAGATTGCATTTACAAATTATATAGTGCATATTTCTCTACTTGTTTTAGAAAAATATGAAAATCATAAACGAACTCATAAACATACTTTAAGGGGGAAAAACTTCTATAATTACCAAAATCAATCTAATTAAAATAATGAAAGAAAAGAAAGTAAAAATGAATATAAAATTTTAGGGGGTTTACACACACGACGGCGGGGCTTGATCGGCAGCACAGGAGAGAGAGAGAGAGAGAGAGAGAGAGAGCAGAGAACTTGTAATAAAATATTGGGAGTCCTAATATTTTAATAGGAGATTGGAGTGCTCTCCAAGCCTAAATGGCACAAAGTGTAATTGTAATAGATCTAAGGATAATTAGTAAAGGCTGCTAACTAACTAACCACTAACCTAACTAACCTACTAACTAATTCAGTAATTGTTAACTAATTACCAATTACTGATTAACCTAAAAGTCAAGATCAATAATAATTAATATAAAATTAGGAATGTCATATTAGCTAGTAGCCCACTATCCAAGTCCAAGACTTTGTCAACAATTAGGTTAGGCTAGCCTACAATCCAAGTCCAAAGCTTGGTAGGCTTCACAAATAATTAATTAACAATAAAATAATTTTGAAATAAAATTAACTAAGTATAACAATAATAATAATTAAAATTTGAAATAAATCTTTAGAATATTTGAAAAATGATTTTATATAAAAAAAATATGGACATTGTTTTCAAAAATAGGAATTTTGAATTTAGGTAGTCATAGTCGGACACTGTGAACTTGTTCCCCTTGGTACGTTGTCCATGAACATGCAAGACTCTACTCAATCTAACATACTTATAAGAACAGTTCTTATTTCATCTTTTCATCTTAATGCATCTCCAAGGTTCGGAGACTGCCTCGGCGACTACCGGTCCCGAGAACTTTCTATGTTATCAAAATTTTCTTACTTAAACACAAGAACGACTATTTGATAGTCCTCATGCACACTCAACTTGAACCAACCGTATTCCGTGCCATAATCCAACCGTATTCCATGCAACACTACTAACCAAGTCATACGCTATATGACGAGCTTAAGAACGTGAGACTGTTGTAGAAGCATAAAAATTTCAGGACTATGTGCCCACATGAAGATAAGGTTATGCACCCACATGATAAAGAGGCTATGCGCCACATGGCCAAAGGGGCTATGCACCCACAACATTTTCTCCATGCAGTAAAAACATGCGCCCAAGTGTAGGCGCATAGTTTACTCCCAATACTATGCGCCCAAGACAGAAACAACCCTACGACCCGATCAACATCCACAATCAATCATGGACCGAGGCATGCAGATGAGCAGTCGTGCATCGAAGCATGCGGCCACGTCAACCTCACGATCTACCCATGATCATCCAGTCTTTATGCGCCTACACTCTATGCGCCCAAAGGAAAACTATGCGCCCACATGGAAATCAGTATATTTTCCCCCTGTGTGCGCATAATAGTCCTTTCGGTGCAAAACGACTATAAATAGAGGTCACATGCCTCTTCAAAGACACAGAACGGAGAGCATTTCAGAGCCAAATTGCTGCCCTTCTTGCCAGTGAGCCGAGAGTTAGCAATTTTCTTAGGTTTTTTTTCACTTTTGTAAATCGGAGTGTCAACGGAGTAAAGGAGCAACTGCCGCTCGATCTCCATCGTCCCATTCCCCAAAATTCTTTTTGTACTCGGGGATTCTCAGTGTAGGATCTCTCAGGTGTACTTGATTTGTAGTGCCATGCGTCCAGGGCTATGCGCCCAGGGCTATGCGCCCAGGGCTATGCGCCCAGGCTCTGATGACCTATTCTATGCGCCCACATCTAGGAAGACCAGGTATGCTGCCAGGACTTCAGGAAAGCATGCACCCAAGGCATGCCCCAGGGTCTATGCGCCCACAGCAAAAAGAGAGGCCCCAACGCATGTAGCACGGGGCTGTCTTCATGGTCATCACGGAACTTAGGTGTGGGGGTTGCCCCTGCACATGAACTAAGTCCGGATGTACCAACTTCCCTTACAAACCCATATGCAAAGCTCGGCGATGCATGTGACATGGGTTTTAAGGCAAAACTCCCTTCCGCCGATTTATGCGACATGATAAATCATAAGCGTAAAGCGGGAGAGGATACTGTAACTCATAGGGTGCATCCGTGCACTAGTATTGTCATCAACTGTTGCTGCTCCAAAGCAACGAAGATGCCTCCAAGGCAGTCCGTGTTTCGACGACTACAGCACTCTGATGATGAAAAGCCGCTATGTGTTTCATCCAACATAGCTTCATGGGGTCCTCCTTACGGGAGCCCCAATCAAAGAAGGTCGACCACTAACCCAACCTTTTCTCTCAGTTCTGCGGACAGAAGAAGAAGAAGTTTGCCAGCAAACAGCCAGCGAGCTGTTACATCTGAAGGAGTCTATATGGGTACTCGGTCAAGGACGAGATTCCTTATAGATGGCGAGGACTCTCAAGCTGGGGGTGATGTTCCCTCAGCTGGGGGTAGTATCCCCTCAGAATCTGAAGCAGACGACCTTCATACCGGGGGTAGCCTTCCAGATGATGATGATCTCTTTGAGTCTGATGGTGACTATCTACCTCCCCTGCCTGAAGATGAAGGCCTTTTCAACTCAAAGATAGACAATATCAGCACCAGTTGTACTGTTTCCTCTATTCATCCTCGTATGCTATTTGCGTACATGGCAGATGGAGAGAGAGCTGAAGAAGCCAGTGATCAGACCAACAAGCGGCTAGAGAGTCTTTAAATAGCATTTGTCAAGATCACTGATATGCTTACCAGCATTATGGCAGTCCAAACTGCTGGGGCTATTCCTCCACCTCAACCGAACGTCACAGCACACGCTAGTCCGGCTCATAGCAACAACCCTCCTTCACTACAAAAGAAGTATCATTCCGTTACATGTCCTCCAAATCTCGTAAATACTGGGGGTGGTCCTTCGTCAACGACACTTGACAACCGTACAACAGCCGTTTCTCAACATCTGCTCAATCAGCAGGATGCAATTGATTCTCTTGTTGCCGGTCTCGATACCATCTCACACAAAGACGAGCTTCAGAAGATGGGGATATCTCAACCTTATCATCCTGAATGGGAGAATGCTACTTGCCCTCCTAACTACAAGCCATTGACACTAAATTTATTTGACGGGATGACTTCTCCTGCCAACACATGACATACTTCAACACGCAGACTATGCACTTACCAAGAGACGATGCATTCTTGTCAAAGCAATTTATCAGCACCTTGCAGGGGGTAGCTTTTGAATGGTTCTGCAGTCTGTCTGACAGTTGTATTAACTCCTTTAAAGACTTGGAGAGGTTATTCCTCAACAGGTTTTATAAGAGCGGCATGCATGTTAGTATGTCCACCTCATCGAGACCAAACAGAGGAGGAGTGAGTCTGTTATTGCTATCATCGAACGCTTCAGGCAACTAGCATTGAAGATGCCCTTCGGTATGCCACACTCAGAGCTTATGGATACCTGTCGGCATAACTTTCTTCCTACAATGAAGTTCTGTCTGGGTATACATAAGTATGATACCTGGCCCGCTCTCATCGGGGATGCTGATGTTGCTGAAAATAATGTTCCTAATCTAGAATTATTGGGGTTGAAGACACCCAAATCTGAAGACAAAAGCAAGCACCTCCAAACTATCCCTATCCGTAGGGGTAAAGGGAAATAAGTCATGAAGGTCGACACTTCCAAGGGAGCTTCCAATTCTCAGGACGCTCCTGACAAATCCAAGAAGACTTTCTCCTTTGACGAAGATGATGTTATTATCATTTTTACACATTGATGAAGGGTAATAAACTGACATTGCCTCCACCACGACGGCCTGCAGAGGCAAATCAACTCAACGATCCCAAGTACTGTCTTTATCACCAGTATGTGCACCATTCTACCAAGGATTGTATCATCCTGAAGAAGAAGATACAACAGCTTATCGACAGCCAAGTTATCAACCCCAAAGCTGAAGGAAAGGTCGTATCTTCTAACATGATCTCTCTTCAATTTGGTGACTTTCCTCCCACAGAATTTCCAGACGATGTAGTCCCGATCCCCAAGGCAGTAATGGAAGTCGTCAACCTGCCGCTAGCTCGCGACTCAATATCAAAGTTGGTGCCCTCACGACAGAACATGGTGAGATCATGTGGGTCTATCCAGACCTTGTGCAAGAAATGACGCAGGGGGTGGTGCCTTCCAAAGCAAAGAGGACAAAGAAATACAAGTCATGCCATATGGTGTCTTCTCCCATTTATGAAGTTCTATCTGGCGAGATGCGATCCGGGAAGACTTACTTGCGGACTTATGACCCCGCACAAGAAGACATAGTGCCTTCTCAAGCTCCTGCTGCCCCCATAAGTTCAGAAGCTGGTCCATCTAAGTCCTCAACTATCGACAAAGCTAAGCAGAAGGAGACACGATTTGACAAGTCTTTGAAGGCACCAACTCCCGAAGGCATGGATCGGCCTTACAACTTTGACATACTGGCACAACTGGCTAATACACCTGTCAGATTGTCTTTGTTCGATCTACTGTGGCTCTCCAAAGAGACGCGTAAAGCTTTAAGTGAGGCATTACTACATGTCGACTCCTATCTCGCTGAAGTCAAAGCCCCGTTAAAGATCCAGTCTCCTGTCCTCACTGCCATAGCACTATGGAAGTGGTGTCCAACATCACCTTTTCACAAGAGGACATGCTACTAAAAAACAATCGTCATGATAGACCTCTATACTATACAGGATATATCATGGCGATTAAGGTGGATCGGATGCATATTGATCCAGGTTCCTCCCTCAGCATCATCCCTAAAAATTTACTCCAGATTCTAGGGATCCTTCTGCACAAGTTGTCTGCAACCAATACAACTATCATGGCTTTCAATGCTGGAAGAAGTCATCCGCTGGGCAAGATCTGTCTCAAGTGCCAGATTGGTGATCTCTGAACAGAGGTTGCTTGCTATGTAATCGATGCCAATGTGTCCAACAACGTCTTGTTGGGACATCCGTGGATACACGAGAACATGATCGTTCCTTCTACCCTTCACCAGTGCTTTAAGTACGTCAACAGTGATGGCATCGTGAAGACGGAGTTTGCCGATGTCGATCCTTTTAAGGGTATTGAAGCCTACTATGGAGTTCGGTACTTTATCAATCTCAGCCTCCCGAGGATGACGGCAACGAAACTGACGATAAAGATGAAGTTAATTCATCCGCTAGTGACGGTCCCCTGGTTATCCGAGTTAAAGGATGTACTACTCCAAAAAGTACTCCAAAGCCTCTCACAATCCGGGTCAAAAAGAAGAATCCTGATATTGTCAAACTATTGACCATCACTCTCCGCAAAGCAACTCGGGTGGAACCTGATGAAGTCCATCCTCCCAATCCTGATGAGTTACCCTACGTGGTGAACTTAACCAAGTCTGTAACTCCTATTCCGGACAACGATGCCCTCAATGAGTATATCAATAATCAAAATAATGTACCTTCAGTGGATGATGTTATCCCTGAAGAAGAACTTGCATATTTTTTGAGTAAAGATTTATCTTTGAATTACTCTGATGTCTACCAATCTGTAAACCAGTACATAGATACATTGTACACCCTAGATCATGGCGTAGGACCACATCTCTGCATATCGGTCACGACGCCTCGTCTATGGGAAAAAGTCTGGCCATAAGATATCCACTACTTCATCGTTCCAGCTAGAAAGAATGGTGAATAATTGATCATCTTTGGTCGAATAATTGGCGAAAGAAAGTTCGTTCCGGATTTTACTACTCCCAATTACAACACTGAAGCTGACTATGATTCAGGAAAAATGCAACTTTACCGATATAGTTGGCAAGCCAAGCATATCATCCAGAACATGGGATATGATATAAAAAGCGACCAGGGACTAAACTACGGTCAAGGGTGACGATCGCCAATACGTTACTTTGCTCCTTCCGACAAACCCGAGAACTATTATCAACGAAATGGTGTTGGTTTGGGTTATGTTACTCCTCCAACAACTTCTGAAGGATCAGACGTCGAAGTGGATCGTTGTTCTCATTCTTCTGATTCCTGCCTCTGGGATTCAGACTCCAGCATTAGAGACATGTTCAAAGCAACTTTGTCCGTCAACATGGTGTCAGTTGACCAAATTATAGACGATATCTAATCAATCGAGCTCAAACAATGGGCTCAAAATATGGACACCAGGTGGGAGTTACATTTCGAACAACGTGAACCACCTACTGAAGACGAAGTCATCCAAGTTAATTTAGGAGATGAATCATCTCTTAAACCAATCTTTATCAGCAAAAGTCTGTCTAGTAAAGAACGACAATCTCTTATACAGCTTATAAGAGAATATATTAACATCTTTGCATGGAGCTATAAAGATATGCCAGGCTTAGACCCTAAAGTTGCTATGCATCGCCTAAATATCTTGTCTAAAGCTAAGCTAGTGAAGCAGCAGCAACGACGGTTCT
This sequence comes from Iris pallida, assembly GCA_029216955.1. NCBI lineage: Eukaryota > Viridiplantae > Streptophyta > Magnoliopsida > Asparagales > Iridaceae > Iris > Iris pallida. The sequence continues at coordinate 1,589,682 of JANAVB010007400.1, read as the reverse complement.
GACCAGATATCATGGAGGCCAACAAAACTGAAGTCAAAATGCTTATCTCAAGTGGGTTCATTTGCGAAGAACAACACCCTGATTGGGTCGCTAACATTGTTTCGGTCATGAAAAAGAACGATAAAGTTTGAGTCTGTATCGATTACCGTAATTTGAATTCTGCATGCCCAAAAGATGAGTTTCCTCTACCGATCACCGACGTAATGATCGATAATACTTGTGGCTTCGAGCGGATGTCCTTCATGGATGGGTTCTAAGGCTACAACCAGATCAAGATGTTCCCCCATGATGAGAAACACACATCTTTTTGAACACCATTGGGGGTATACTGCTATATGGTGATGCCCTTCGGATTGAAAAATGCGGGTGCGGCATACCAACGAGCTATGAAAATAATTTTTTGTGATTATTTACGCAAAACAGTAGAATGCTACGTAGATGATATCGCAGTTAAAAGTCATCTCAAGGGCAACCACCTCTAAGATGTGAGAACGGTGTTCAAGCTAATGCGTGCACACCAACTCAAGATGAATCCAACCAAGTCTTTTCTGGGAGTCTCCAGCGGCAAGTTCCTTGGTTTTGTTATCACTTCAAAAGGTACATCTTGACCCAGAGAAAGTGAAAGCTATCCTCAATATGTGTCCTCCAAGAAATCTCAAAGAGCCACGTGGACTTCAAGGAAGGTTAGCCTATATCAGACGATTCATTTCAAATCTTTTTGGAAGGTGTCAACCGTTTACTCAGCTCATGAAAAAAGGAGTATCTTTCGTCTGGACTGAACAATGTCAGCACGTATTTGACGACATCAAGAAGTATCTCACAAGGCCCCTAGTACTGGTGGCTCCGATAGTTGGAAAGCCTTTCTTGTTATATGTCCGCGCTACGGATCATTCCCTTGGTGCCCTATTAGTTCAGAAAAATGAAGGCGGTCATGAACAAGCAATCTACTACCTCAGCCGCACGATGGTTGGTGTCGAGCACAGATACACACCTGTGGAAAAAGAATGTCTCGTACTGGTATTTGCTATCCTGAAGACACGTCACTATGTGTCTGGACAGACTATCCACATCATATCTAGAGTCAATTCTCTCAGAATACTCATGACTAAACCGGGTTCTTTTAATTCCCATTTAGCTACATGGGTAATGCTGTTGACTCCATACGATATATTGTTCGTCTCTCAGAAGGAAGTAAAAGGCCAAGCATTAGCTGATTTCTTAGCAGCTCATCCAGTGCCAGAATCTTCTAAACTCTACGATGAAATCTCGTATGAAGTGGTTGAGTCTAACACCGCAACTGAGGAAATCCCCATTTGGCGAATGTTCTTTGACGGTACGTCAAGAACAGGACCTAAAGGAAATATTGTAGCCAGAATAGGTATCGTGCTTGTATCACCCGACAATCTGGTTATACACTGTACGTATTCTCTCGGGGAACCTTGTACCAACAACGTGGCTGAATATAATGCCCTACTGATCGGCCTTCAATTGGTAAAACAACTGGGAGTTGACTATCTAGAAGCTTACGGCGATTCTAAGCTAATAGTTAGTCAGGTCCGAGGGGATTATGAAGTTCGTCACAAAGATCTCATCCCATATCTCAAAGCGACGATCAAGTTGGCTTCTACCTTCGCTGGATTCTTCATCGAGTACGTGCTTCGATTACAGAATATAAAAGCAGATGCTTTAGTCGGTCTGGCTGCTTCCTTGACCGTCCCCATTAATACTCAGCATTCGATCACAGTGTCTGGTCGAGAGTTATTCTGTACGAAAGATGCCTTGCATATTCATCACAGTTACGCAACAAAAATGAACATCGATGTCAAAGACTGGAGATTTCCTTTCATAGACTACGTCGTCTACAGAATCATCGCTGAGGACCCAAAGGAAGCAGTGCCTATCCAAAGGCGATCCCTCAGATTTTACTATGATACAGCTACCAAAATGTTGTACCGATTGTCACGCCCCAGAACCAGAATACTGGAGAGCGAGGGCAGACATAGCCAGCTACGTATATGAAATGGAATCCATCTCGCTATATGGTCGCGGCTGTCTAGATACATGAGGGTTTACTACAAGCCAACAGTCTTCTATGGTCATGAACAAGCCTAGTGTCTCAATCACGAACAAGTAAGTAAAAGTTACAAGATGTATGATCATTAAATATACAATAATCAGGCGTCCCAAATATTATATATTCAGCTGATCATGAAGCTAGTCGTTACAAAATGTTAGGACTAGCAAGAGTTTAGTCATACATGATCAACCCTAGGATCTGTCAATCATATTACAGCCCGTAGGCAGACAGTAAGTAAGTACAATCGAGCTAAACAGGTTCTCGTCGGCTAAACGCCTCAAAAGAATATTTTTACAATAAAGTGGGAGATCAAAAATTAACCCACTCGTTGCCCTGGTTACGTCTAGTCGCCACCATCGGGCTGGAAAGTCGGTAGATCCTCTGGAGCTGCTCCGAAATCTGGTCATACAAAACCAGCTGGGTCAGATCCCAGAAAGAGCAAGTGCCACAAAGGAGGCTTCACTTAGGAACTAAAACCAGCAATTAGCACAATAGTAATAAGGTGATAAATAAGACAGGAGTTAAGAAAAAGTATAACAGGAAGATATACGATGAGATAACCATGGGACTATTCAGATAGCCAGGTTACAACCCGTAAACCAAACAAGGACCGGGGTTGTAACCCTTCGTCTGAGCAGAACTTGGAATTTTCACCATTTATCGGTAAAATAAATACAGGCATTCAGGTCATGCAGTAATCTGGAACAAGATCAGGGCAAGACTAGACTGGTTAGACTCCATCCAATCATTTCACGGCCAAGCAAGAATTACAGCTTGATACTTTAACTAACTAGGGTTGTCACAAGCCTAATTACTAACAAGATGCAGTGAGATTATTCCACAGCCACAAGCCCTGCAGACCATCCAGGTTACCCAGGTCGAAAATTAGGGGTTGAATTCAGGTGGGTACATCGTCCAGGAAATGCATGTACCCTTAGGTAGCTTGAAGGGTACAACACATGACAGTGTGCTGGAAATGTGCCCTACTCGACGGCAGGCTACAGATCCCAGGCGCGCCCATGTAACGGGATTACCTGTAGTTGGGAGATCTCTTTATGACTAATGTATTAATCTAGTTATTAGCCTTAGTCCATTTCAATAGGTACTCCTGACCGTGGTACTCAGGAGTCCCCTCCTAGATATGATGCAAGACAGGACTGGATTATTTGTACAAGCACAATCGTCCACGGTGTCCGGGTTAATTATACAGGTCATGTCATGTTAGGTAGCCGTCGCAACAGCTTATCAAGATATATCATGTCAGGTTATCATGTCAAGTGTACTGGTCAGGAGTGTGCCACGACGGGCCACTGTCAGGTCATATCATGTTCACTTGTCAGGAGTGCACCACGACGGGTCACTTTCGTGTTCAGATACATGTACAAGTCATCACAGTGCAAGCATTCAATCTGGAGATCCAATTACACTGAGGGTTACAAGGCATGAGTTAATAATACTAGATGAATAATAGCAATAATAATAATAAAACAAGACAAGGCATGGGGAGGAATCATGCGGCCCAACGAGAGACGAATCCATGCATCAGACAGAAGGGACAACCCATGCGGCTGGAGGAAGGGGAGGGTACTCATGCGGCTAATGGCGAAAGACTTATGCGGCTGGGAAATTCAGAGTCATGCGGTTGAGAAGGCTCGGGTCCTTATGCGGCAAGAAGAAGACTGCGGTATATGCGGCAGGGGGATGAGCAAATCCCATACGGCTATCGAGGAACAATGCCTATGCGGCTCTCATGGGAATGGAGGGTTCTCATGCGGCTGGGACGAGCCAGGGTACATGCGGCCGGGTCGAGTGAAGTCCCATGCGGCCAACGAGGAGCGGCCCTTATGCGGTTGGAGTGAGGGGTGCCCATGCAGCTGGCACAGACCCGGGTTCATGCGGCTGAGAGAAAATGAATCTTATGCGGCTGGATGAGACTCAGCCTATGCGGCCAAGAAAGGAAGTAAACTTATACGGCTAGATGAGTTCGACCCTCATGCGGCTCAAGTACTTCCAGTCATGCGGCTGAAGAGAACACTTACCGCATGAAATATTCATGCGGTCAAGTCAAGCACAGTTCTTCTTCTCCAAAATTCCGAGAAGAAGAACACCATGAGAGCCAAGTTCTCAAGCTCCATAACTCCATCATCCGGAGTCCAAATCCGAACTTCCTTAGGTCAAAACGGGGCAGAATGAAATGCTCTACAACATAGAACCATCAAAACTCAGAAATGACAAGATTAAGTAGATCAAAACCCAAGAAATCTAAAAATAAAATAAACTTAGATCTACAAGAATCTAGCCATGGAAAGTGGAAATGCCAAGTACTAAAGTAAGTTAAAATACTGTAAGGAAGAGAATGAAGCAATAAAATTAGAGTTCCTCCATGAAGCAAGTTGTACTTGCCTAGACCTCTCTCTCTCACTCTCCTGGTAGGTAAAGAAGTAATGGAGGAAAGAAGAAGAGTAATGAAGAGAGAGAAAGAAGAGAATGGTTAATAAATGGAGTGGTGGTGGTAGGTAGGGGGTTCACCCTTAGTTTATAATGAACCAATAGCAATCCCAAACCGAACCAAGCCAACCCGAACCAAGAATAAACCAAGCCAAGAAGGAAGCTAAGCCAGGAATCATGCAATACAAGATAAAATATGTACACGTATTCCAAAAATACGTAATACGAACTACAAGCATTACACCGATGTTCTTACGATGGGCTACTATTACGATATTTATCAGACACAGAAGCCAAACATGCACTCCGTGAGGCTTATAACAAAATTTATGGTGCACACCAACCAGGCCCCAAATTACAAGATCGTCTCAGACGAATGGATTATTGTTGGCCCACGATGATAGTAGATGATGTTGAATATACAAAGAAGTGTAGGGCTTGTCAGTTTTATACCGATTTCATTCATCAATCTTCGGACTTTCTACACCCGACGACGGCATCTTAGCCTTTTGAAGCCTGGGGTATGGACGTCATTGGCCCAATCAGCCCGCCATCCTCTAAAGGACATCGGTTTATCCTAGCTATAACCGATTACTTCTCCAAATGGGCGGAAGCTATACCGCTCATCGAAGTAAAGACGTCGAATGTGATCAGTTTCGTCAAACATTACGTCATCTACCGCTTCGGCCTACCTCGTAGGATCATCCATGATAATGGTCCATAATTCGCAAGCCATGCATTTTATCGGTTGTGCAATAAGAATCAAATTCAGAATGTAGCCTCTACCACTTACAATCCAGCAGCTAATGGATTAGTAGAAGCCTTCAATAAGACTATCATCAAACTTCTCAAAAAGTTTGTGTCTTCAAACAAGCGTGATTGGAATGAGAAGCTCGACGAATGTCTCTGGGCCTATCATACAACGGTCCGGACTCCAACAGGCAGTACGCCATTCTCTCTGGTTTATGGGAGTAAAGCAGTTCTTCCCTTAAAAATCTAGATTCCCTCTATTCGAGTAGCCTTAGCCAGTGAGTTGACTGCCGAAGAAAGTTACCGTCTGCGACTACAAGAGGTAGAAGCGCTAGACGAAAAATGCTTATTAGCTCAACAGCGTATTGAGCTATATCAAGCACGCCTTTCTAGAGACTTTAATAAAAAAGTGAAGGAAAAAATCTTTCAAGTTGGTGATCTGGTCTTAGCAGTGTGAAGACCAATGGTCATGACGTACAAGACAAAAAGAAAATTCCAGCCTAAATGGGAAGGTCCTTTCGTTATCGAATCAGTGTATTCTAACGGTGCGTATCGACTAACCAAGCCTGATGGTAACTTGCTCATGATGTCGATCAACGGCAAGTTCCTGAAGAAATATTATGTGTAACCTTCATTTACAGCGTTCACATATACCCTGTTTTAATCATGTAAATGTACAGTATAATGTTTACGTGATTCGAAAAATCATCTAACTATTATCCGTATTTCAAGAGTCTTGGATACGCCATGGATAATAGGTCCTCTAAAAAAGATTCTCTAGTGGAATTATCTTCATTTTAGACTCTGCCCAAACTCGGTCTTATGAAAACGGTCACGTCCATATTATCTCCGAACTGTTTTTCGATAATTATTTCCCAGTGGAATAATTAAGAAATGTCTTGCCACGTCCATACAACCTCTGAATAAAACATTTGTCAAAGATAATCACATCCATATTATCTCTGAATTATCCACTCCTACCTAATGTTATATATCTGTACACGTCTATATTACCTCTGGTCAGATATAGAACATCCTCTGCTATTACGTCCTCATTACCTCTGTTAGCAGTTTCCTTCAACGTATTATCTATGTTCGAGAATCTTGAATATAAAACAGAAAATAAGTCCACATCAAATTCCCTAGCGGAATACCCACCAGAAATATCCCTACTATGTCCACATTACCTCTAGTTATGATATTTCACAAACTTCATTCATGAGTTATGAAAGCCAAAAGATTCTTTATTAAAAACGTCTCTAAAAAAAGCAGAGAAAAGAAAAAGATACAAGAGTCTTTACGGCTAATTGAGCCTATTACAAAAGAAGATCTAAGGGATACACAATCGATTGATGCTATCCCTTAGAGCCGCAATCTTAGTCTGGGACTTGGCAGTAGCACGACGGTGCGCTTCTTCCTGTCGAGCAGCATCATCACTGAAGGGGATCAGTTTCACGTGCTCTCCCTCCAACTTCACCAGCTGTTCTTTTAATTGGTCTAAAGTTGTGGCAGTCATGGCAGCTTGAACCGAATAGTTCTCCTATTCAGACACAACTGTCCTTAAGCTAGCCTCCAGTTGGGTAATCTTCTTGTGGATCTGTGCAATATGATTGTACTTTTCAGTGATCTGGGCAGCCAGCTTATTCTTCGAAGCAATACGAGCCTCGCTCGCAGCGTTAAACTGTTCATACTGATCAGCCATCACTGACCTCTTCAGCAAGGGCACCCTTCCTTGCCTGGAAAGTAGCTTCCTCCTCTTCAATAGCCGTAACCAAAGCCTCGTCTTCTTCAAGAAACAGTGAGATTGGACTTTGTTGCTTGGCTTCCCGGAGTCTGGCCACCTGGTCCTCCAGATCATTCAAAACTTTTTGCCGACCATTAGCCCGCTCCTCGTAGCTGGCGATGCTCTCAAGGGCCGTCACTTGGCATTCAGCAATAGCCTTTGCAGGTCCAAAGGTGGCATTCCGGTTTAGAACTCCAGAAAGCTTTACTTTCAAAATAGAATAGAAAGCTTTGACGACGTCCTGGGCCATCTCGTCATCTTCGGAAGAGGTCATTGGGGAGGAGGCCTGATGGGGATCTTCCACTCCAGAAAGAGACGCTTGACAAGAAGCCGAACCTGACAAGGAAGCAATATATCTATCAGTGATGGAAAGGAAAAACCTGAAAGTGTACGAAATAGTTGTAATTTTTTACCTTTTGCTTGCTCAGCACCAACTTGAGCTAGGCCTTCAGCCCTGGTTACGAAGGAGCCAAGAGCAGGCCCAGGTTTTCAATGGTAACAATGTCAAGGCCCCGTATATTTTCGACATCAGGCTGTATATTTTATACGGCCCCAGCTGGACCTGGAGCAGAATCAATAACAGCCCCCTCAGTACGTTGTTCAACCTCTCTTTCTATAGCCGATGCTGGCACACCAACAAATTCTTCTGTGCCAACAATTACAAAGGAACCAGGGGCAACTTCTTATCTTGCCCTAGTATCTGGGGCAGCCTCTGTACTTTATTCCCTCTTCTCATCTACAAGGGAATATACGACGGAAGTCAGTCTCATGAGAAGTACACAAAATTGAAGTTAGAAAATCTCATCTGAAGTAGGGTGCAAGAATAACGTACCCACGGGAGGGTGAGCTGATTGGACTTGATTCTCGTCCAATTTCTTGATTAAAGCCCCAAGCTCAGACATATCTCCTAAAGAGATATTATAAGAGGGACTGGCTTCATCCGTCGGTTGAGGACGAATGGGGGACACCGTCATCACATCCACCTCTTCAGACAAAGAGGCACCTACTCGGGCACGACTTCAACGTCTTTTGCAAAGGACAAATACAAGGATAAGAGAGCGTTATTTGAAGACAGCACGAGTATTGGTTTTACCAAGACGGCTATGGAATCCAGAAAGGGATCTACCTCCGGGATAGTAACGGCCCGTGACGCCGTTTCACTCCTTTGAGTTTGCCGGGAAGATATTCTGGGAGGAGGCGGGCCGGCACCCACATCATTGACCTTCTTTATACCTCTGACATCAAGTTTCTTCTTCCTTTTAAAAGTCAACTGTTGAGCCAGTTCAGTCGAAGCTTTTCATTTTTGAGGAAGATCAGGAAGAGAAGTGTCCTCTTTAATATCTTTCCTTTGTGGTGCTATAGCAGCCGGCTCTTCAAGAGCTGCCCTCCGTGGTAGTGCTGCAGCCGGCTCTGCTGCAGGTGGGGCACCTTCCCTTCTATGGCCCCTCATTGCTCGGGCTCGTCCTATATCGGTAAGAGTGGAGGCAAGCCTAGTCCCCGATACTAAACTCTGCTCACGGTCATACCGAGGATTAAGGGTATTGACCTGAGTATAAAACTTCGTAGCAGCAAAGAGCAGGTGAGTTTCAGGTTTATCTTCTGGCAAAGTAAAAATTGCCCCTGTGCATCCGGCGTTGTAATAGCCCCATGTACGTGCCCCGTCAACCAGGCTTCCTATCGACTGAAGATGAGGGCTAGGGTTGCCCAGAAGAAGCTGGTTGTACCCAAACTGTCGTACAAAATGACTTGGAAGATAAGGTTCCAGGAAAGTGTGGTTCCTATCCTTGAGCACCAGATGAGAAGGCCTGATGGACTAGAGCCAACGGAATGCTCCAAGAGTCAAGCTCGTAGTGAGTGCTCCTTCATCTACTAAAGAATCGCCTGCGCAGCCACTGCCAAATGGAGGGGACACTCTGAGGAACTCATAAATATGTAGGAATGCTCCAGTAAATTATGGCACGATTCTTTACGAAATACTTGCTATAGAACTGCTATACATGAAACTGATGCATGCTTTCTTAAGCCATATTTACTTAGTCATATGCAAATCAAAGATTGAATCGATTAACGAGTATCGCAACGATAAGGCTAAGTGCATAAAATGGCTAAGTTTTAAAGAAGAATATTACGGTCATTGGATAACTTGTGCACATGGTACAGTTTTATCGAACGGTTGCCTAGGCCAAGGAACCGATTTAGCCCGAGAGGAACGAGTATAGCAAGTGCCAGCAGGACTGGCACGAGTGATTCAGGAACTTTTACATAGGACTCTCTACCCGTCACGAAAGGGTTGCCGCCTAACCCAGCTATAATCCATGATGGCTTGACATTGCCAGTGACCTTCACACCCATTTATTGCTTGAACTAATACTCGTGACATGGGATGAATATTGATAGCTGCTCAATGTATAAACTTTCATTTGCTTACCACTTAACATGTTAACATGCAAATCGATCAGGATGGTGAGAAAGATCACCAAATAGCTAACATGTTTCATAAAACTGCTTGAACAAATTGAGAGGATGGGTTTTAAATTAGCCACTCGCCAGTCATACTGACCCTCACTCTCTACAGGTGCTACTAACCAGGAAGAACGTGCCAACTAGCCAAGGCGACGTTCGTATTTTTAACCTTCGATCGTGTGTCGGAGACTCTCGCTGAACAAACTTTTGAAGACTCTCTGCAACAGTCTAAGAAGATGTCTCAACTTCCTTCCATCCCAGGTGGCTAGAATACTTTTGTTATAAATTAAGGGATGTAAAGTATGGAATGACTATCTCATCAGCATTCATTTTGTTATCGAGTCATATCGTAAGCCTCGCGGCATGATTGTAATAGAGTCTTATAATATGTTGTCTATTATCAATAAAATATAAAATTTCTTTGTCTTAATGTGTGTTGTTCAATTCTCTGTGTATTCTCTTAAATGTTGTGTTTCGGATAACCTTATGACTATGCCTTGTACGATCGCAACCTAGATTCGTACGACATCATGCCCGGGGGACGACTATCGATTCGTCAGAATCGGGGCATGACATAATGGTATCAGAGCATAGATTTATGTTCTTGGCCTCCATTCTTGAGTCTCTGGTCTCGAACCGTTGACCTCGTGTCGATGAGATGAGTTGTTCCATACGGTGAACCCAGGACATTTTTTAAAACTAACGAGAGTTGTCTTTTATCCCAGAAGTTACGGAACCTCAAGCAGAGGATGAGGCGAGCACTTTCGGCAACTCGAGTAGCTCTAAAGTCGAGCCTTCCGTCAATCCGATGGAGAGGATGCCTTTCAAAGCTGTGCCTTCCGACGAACCTATGGAGTGAATTCTGTATATGCTCGAAATATAATAAAGGCAGGCTGCAACATTCCAACAAGAAAGTGAAAAGCTACGCCTACAGTCCAATTGGCGACAGGCCCAATTTAAAGCCTGGTTCGAAGTACAATTCAAGATGCAGCAAGGGCCACTTGATACGCTATGATAGTTAGTGCAAACGGTTGTGACCAACGAGAATTCTGCAACCCGTATTGTCGAACCTGTGACACGACCTACTAAAGTCGCACCCAGGGAGCCTTCGCCTCAGCTTGCACCGCCAGAGAATAACACCTTCGATATCACCAACTTCAAGAAGGCGTTTCGTACTTCCTTCTCCGATACTGAAGACCCGTCTCTCGCGATCGATTGGCTAGAAGAGATCGAAGATAATTTTGAGCTCCTCAGATCGATTAAGACTAGAAAATTGCTTGCGCTCAACTTCAACTTTGGTTGAACGTGCACGACTAGTGGGCTATACAAAAGCAAGCGATCCATCACGATGACTCCACCGTACCAATCTCTTAGGCTACCTTTCGCATGGCCTTCGAAGTCGAGTATCTGCCAGCGATGATCCGTCAAGCGAAAGAGAACGAGTTCATGTAGCTGAAGCAGGAAAACATGACAGTACGTCAGTATGCTGCAGAATTCAACAAGCTAGCCCGATTTGATGGGGTCTATCTGCCAACGGTAGCGAGTCTAGCACGGAGATTCAAAGTAGGCCTGAGGCCTTCTATTTCTGCTCATATGACTATTCCAGAGTACTAGACAATAGGCGAATCACTCAATCATGCCCTCCGCCTCGAGCCTCAATACCCTCCAATCGCTATTGGCGCTGTGCATACTTATAATCACAAGCGTCATGGCAATAAGGAGGTAATATAAGCACCCAAACTACAGCAACGGAGGTTCAACTAGGGCAGGAATCGTGTATACTGTAATTTTTATCACAAGGAGGGACACCTGGTGACCGAATGTCGAACAAAAAAATAGAACATACCACAAGTGCGGTCGGGGAGGCCACTTTGCACATGACTGTCCGGAAGGTGGGCCAAACCAACGCCCTCCGTTACCACAAAACCAGCAGAATCGAGGCCAAGCACCTCGAGCTCCTCCAGGCGCACAAGCAAATGGCCAAGACCATCGTCCTAATGCCCAGGGGCGAGTCTACGCCATGACCTACGATGAAGCGTTCGCATCTGACATAGTTGTGATAGGTATACTGCTTTTCAATAACAAACCTACTCGTGTAATATTTGATTCAGGTACTACGCGTAGCTTCATATCGACGGACTTCGTCGTCAAGCATAATTTTTTATGACACCGCTAGGCCTCGATCTTAGTGTAAATGTACCATCGAGCACGTTACTACTTGCACACTTAAGATGTAGAGACGGCATCATCTGTATTAGAGGTAAACAGGTGTATCTTGATGTGATAGTTCTTGACATTAAGGACTACAACATCATACTGAAAATGGATTTGCTCGGTGCTTGCAATGCCACCATCGATTGCGCAGGAAAGACGGTCACCTTTCGTATACCTAGAGTGCTAGAATTCTGTTATTCATGTGGTAAAGCATTGTCGACCTGCATGGTGAACTCGACAATATCTGCTCGAAGGATGCTGTATTCCAAATGTGAAAGATAGTTAGCGTCCATTTGAGACATACGATAGGATGGTACAAACGTGGGTCAGACCAACGTTGTGGCAGAATTTCCAAACATGTTTTTTGACGAGCTGTCTGACATGCCACCTGATCAAAAGATCGAGTTCACCATCGACACATTTCTCGACACCCGACCGATCTTTAAAGCTCCATATAAAATGGCCCCTACAGAGCTAAAGGAACTCAAAGTCCAGTTGCAAGAGCTGTTCGATAAAGGATTCACACGGCCTAGCATCTTGCCATAGGGAGCGCCTGTGTTGTTTGTCAAGAAGAAGGACGGCTCAATACGTCTTTGCATTGACTACCGAGAGCTGAACAAGGCCACCATCCGGAATAAATATCGATTATCCCGTATTGATGTCATGTTCAATCAGTTATAGGGAGCCTCGATATTTTTTAAAATTGATCTTTGATCGGATTACCATCAACTCAAGATCAAGCCGGACGATGTGTCGAAGTCAGCCTTCCGTACTCGATACGACCATTATGAGTTCTTGGTAATGTTGTTCGGCCTAACGAATGCCCCTGCTGCCTTCATAGATCTAATGAATCAGGTATTTTGTCCCTTACTTAACAAGTTTGTAGTTGTCTTCATCGATGATATACTCGTCTACTCGAAGGATAAGCGGTAGTAGTCTTCATCGACGATATACTCGTCTACTCGAAGGATAAGTGACAACACGCTAAGCACCTGCGGACCGTGCTTCACACCCTTCGTAAAAATTAGTTGTATTCGAAGCGAAGCAAGTATGAATTCTGGCTGAGCAATGTATCGTTCCTTGGGCACATCATTTCCACTAAAGACAGATGCTGAGGTGGGAGGGTCCACTCTCTCTCCAGATGCTGGACTTGCAGTTGTTGCTTCAAGGTCTATTGTGGCGGACCCAAATGTTGTGGAGCCCTCTGGGGCCGGCTCAGACAAGGGCAAAGGCCCCATGGTGGAAGACACCCCTTCCATTCCTTTGACTTGAGGGACAGTATTGGGTCCCTCCAGAGACTCATCTCTGGCGGTTGGTGGTTCCATCGACATTGTTGCTGAGATGGAGGTCGTGAATACCGAGGCTCCAGCCTTGAACCCTGAAGGTACGGTGACTGAGTCTCCTGTGAGCCAAGCGGTGGCTACGTCATCAACCTCAGGTTTGAAAGCCTCTGTAGGGTTAACTGCTCTCCCGGCTCATGTAGTAGCTCCGACAACTCCTGCTATGACACCTCAAGTGTTGGCCGATGCAGATGAATATGTAAAGTTCATCGTTGAGGCCGTATATAAGATGTTGAAGAGGGGATTGTCGGTTGTGCTGGACAAAGGTAGGGCTTAGTGACCTCGAAGGGTATGGCGCTCCCGTATATCAAGCTGATCTGATGTCACCAGGGCCATGACCATATGGCTGAGATTTTGGAAGCTTCTGTTACTGAGCTCGATCATCGTCTTGCCGAACTCTAGAACATTCGATAGAATGATTTTTTTCCTTTGATCGAGGAGGAGCAGAGTAGGCTAGTGGCTGCAGTTAAGTCAGCCTACTCTGACACCATGGCTATCTGGGAGCGAGAGTTGGCCGATACTGAGGCCAGGGAGCAGAGGTTGTCTTCGTCGATGGAGGAAAAGGCTAATCTGCGGGAATCTCTGAATGTCAGCATAGCGGAAGTTGATGCCAAGATTCGTCTCCTTCAAGGGCAGCGGGCTCAGGTTTTGGCCGATTCTGAATGGACACAGGCTGAACACATCCAGCTTAAAGAAGAAACGACAAATTTCACTCGCCATATGGCCTTCTTGATCCGTCAGAAGAAGGAACTGGACGATAAACATGTAGCTGACCTTGCTCTCGAGGCTAGACAAACGATGCGCCATGAAGCCGAGCGTCACGTTTTGGCGACTGTAGAGGCCAAGACTGAAGACTTGAAGCGTCGAATTGACGAGCTGTCCGTCGATCCTTAGTTTCTTCATCCTTTATTTGGTTAATTTTGGTTAGAGACGTATCTGTCTCTCTCTTCTTCTTCTTTTTTTCTTTTTTCTTTTTTGTTTAGTTTGCAAATGTAGTCCTTCCACTTCTTATTTTGAAGAAATAAAGAACTTTTTGCTTTTGTTCATTTTCTGTGACTTTTGGTAGACCTATTATCTTTTGCGTACCTTGGTTTCTAGGTACAGATAATAACTTGCCCATGGAGAAAACCGACATATTCACTCAGAGGTAATATGGACGTAGTAAATATGGGGTAATGGTAGAGCTTTTCTACTCATAGCTGATATGGACGTGGTAGGAGTTAACTCTGTAGGGATGTATAGAACAACTCAGAGGTGATGTGGACATGGATGTTCTATGATACATGTGCAACAACGCGGGGATTGTTGTATGGGATGTTTACTCAGAGGTAATATGGACATGTAAATATAGTAATGAGCATGATCCTATGTAGTATAGAATTCTGCTTTGTAGGGTATATAGAAGCAACTCAGAGGTGATGTGGACATGGTTGTTATCCTACTGGGGATGTAACGGAATAACTGGGTTCCAGAAGCACTTGATTATCAAAGAAGGGGAGTGAACTTGGTTATCAGGTTCACAAATTCCCTTGCTGGGGAGTGGGAAGTACATTTTGAAGGATGTCAGGAGTAGTACTTCTTTAGGAACTTGTCGTTGATGGACATCATGAACAAGTCTCCATTAGGTTAAGCGATACGGTAAGTACCGTTTGAGTATACCGTCTCTATGATGAAGGGTCCTTCCCATTTGGGTTCAAACTTTTCTGGTGTCTTGTGAGTCATCACCATCGGTCTTCTGACAGCCAGAACCAGGTCGCCTACTTGGAAAGTCCTCTATTTGACTCTTCTGTTGAAAGCCTGTGAAATGAGGGCTTGATAAAGTTCGATGCGCTATTGAGCCAAAAGGCATTTTCATTCAATGCTTCCAACTCTTGCAGATGACGACGTTGATTGTCTTCTTCCATCAGCTGGTTTGTGATCGCCACTCGGAGTGAGGGTATCTGGATCTCTAGAGGCAGTACTGCATCGCTTCCATAGACCAAAGAGAATGGTGTGTTACCCGTCGGGGTCCATACCATCGTGCGATAGGCCCAAAGGCATTCACCGAGCTTCTTATCCCAGTCGTACTTGTTGGATGACACGACCTTTTTGAGTAGCTTAATGATGGCCTTATTAAAAGCTTCAGCCAATTCATTTGCTGCCGAATTGTAAGTAGTTGATGCCATATTCTAAATACGATTCTTGTCGCAGAATCTACTGAACGCATGGCTGATGAATTATGGATGTTGTCGTGGATGATCCTCTGGGGCACCCTAAAATGGTAGATAATGTGATGCTTGATGAAGCTGATCACCTTTGAGCTTTTTACCTCTGTCAATGGTACTGCTGTTGCCCATTTAGAGAAGTAGTCGATAATTACTAGGACAAAGCGGTGTCCCCTGGATGAGAAAGGGGTGATAGGTCCCACTATGTCCATGCCCCAGGCTTCAAATAGCCAAGAAGCGACCATAGGATATAGAGGCTCTGACGGTCTATGGATGAAGTCGGCGTGTAGCTGGCAAGCATGACATTTCTTTGCATACTCGACAGCGTTGTCTATCATGGTGGGCCAGTAATAGCCCATACGTCGAAGTCAATCATGTAGCTTAGGACCTAGTTGATGGGTTCCGCATGTTTCATCATGAGCTTCTCGAAGAGATCTGGCTGCTTCTTCGTTTGATAGACATAGGAGGAGAAGTCCATCGTAGGAGCGTCGGTACAGCATTTTAGTGGTCGTATCGTAATAGAACCAGAGCGAGCGCCTTTTGACTGAGACTGCTTCTTTTAGGTCCTCCGAGAGGATTCCGTAGATAGCAAAGTCGATGAACGGGAACCTCCAGTCTCTGACGTTGATGTTGGTATTTGTATCCATGACATAAGTTGTCCGTATGTACAGATTATTTCTAGGGCATGCCAAATCCCGGCCCACCACTGTAATAAAGTGTTGCTTACCGACCGGTACTGTTAATAAGGCAGCGAGGCCGGCCAGAGCATCATCTTCTAAGTTTCGTAGCCGAGGCACATGTTCTATAAAGAATTCAACGAAGGTTGAAATGATGTCTAATGCTGCTTTGTGATAAGAGATCAGGTCTTCATGACGGACCTCGTATTGTCCTCAAACTTGATTGAAGACAAGTTTCGAGTCACCGTAAGACTCGAGGTATTCTACCCCAGCTATTTTGCTAACTGGAGTCCCATGATGAGGGTATTGTACTATGCAACATTGTTGGAGCACGGCTCTAAAAGGGAATAGGTACGCTGGATGACCAACTTGTCGCGAGAGATCAGGACTACCCCTTCTCCTGCGATAATCTGGCCTTTGGGGCCTATTTTTGAAGCGCCATCGAAGAACATCCGCCAGATGGGGTTTTCTTCGATAATGTTTGATTCTCGTACTTCATCTGGAATGTCTTCATAGAGTCTAGACGATTCCGGAATTGGATGCGCGGCTAGGAAGTCGGCCAGTGCTTCGCCCTTGATAACTTTTTGCGGGACGAATACCATGTCATATGGTGTCAATAGTATTGCCTAAGTAGCCAATCGGGAGTTTAGCGCTCCCGACTTTGTCATGAGGACTCTGAACGGATTGATTTGGGAGATGACGTGAATTGTCTGTCCCGAGACATAATGGCGAGTCTTCTGGATGGCGAACACCAGAGCTAGACACTCCTTTTTGACAGGGTTGTACCAGTGTTCGACCTCGATCATTATCCTGCTGTGGTAGTAGATGGCTTGTTTGTGGCCCACATCATTGTTTCGGACCAACAAAGCGCCAAGGGAATGGTCCATTGCGCGGAAAAAGAGTAGAAATGGTTTGCCTGCGACGGGTGCCACCAAGAATGGGGGGCTCGTCAGATAAGCTTTGATGTTGTCTAAAGCTTTCTAACATTCTTCCATCCAGACATAGGAGACTCCCTTCTTCATGAGCTTGGTGAAGGGCTGGCATTTCTCGGAAAGGTTCGCGATAAACCTTCGGATGTATGCGAGACGTCCCTGTAGGCCTCGAAGTTCTCTAAGGTTCTTCGGGATGGCTTTAGTCTTCTCGGGGTCGACATGGATGCCTTTTGCAGTGATAATGAATCCCAAGAACTTTCTACTGGAAACCCCAAGAAAGGATTTGACAGGGTTCATCTTGAGCTGATGTGCTCGCATGAGATCGAAGACTATCTTCAGATCTTGTAGGTGATCGCCTCGAAGACGGCTCTTGATGGCGACATCGTCAACATAGCATTCGACTGTTTTGTGGAGGCGCTAGCGGCAGATGGTGCTCATAGTTCTTTGGTATATGGCACCTGAATTCTTCAGGCCAAAGGGCATTACCGTGTAGCAGTAAACCCCTTTCGGAGACCTGAACGACGTGTACTTTTCGTCGTCTGGGAACATCTTGATTTGGTTGTAGCCCGAATACCCATCCATGAAGGATATGCGTTCGAAACATGTATTGTCGATAATTACGTTGGTGATTAGGAGTGGAAACTCGTCCTTCAGGCAAGGCAATTGAGGTCCCAGAAGTCAATGAAGACCCGAATCTTCCCGTTCTTCTTGGTGACAGGGACGACGTTGGCTACCCACTCTGGATGTTGCTCTTCGCGAATAAACCTGCTGCCCAGGAGTTTATCTACTTCTTTGTTAATAGCATCCATAATGTTGGGACCGAAGCGTTGTTGTTGTTGCTTAACAGGCCTAGTGTCAAGTAAGATATTAAGCTTGTGCATTACGACTTGTGGGTCGAGCCCCGGCATGTCTTCCTAACTCCAGGCGAAGATGTTGATGTATTCTTTGACCAGTTGGATCTGAAGTACCTGTAGGCAACTCTAGAGGGGGGTGAATAGAGTATGTGTCGATAATACCCAATTAAAAATTAAATCTATTCAAGTCCAACCAATAGAAACAATAATCAGAGTATAAGTACAGAATATAAATAGAGATCAGAGAAGCATACACAGACACAGTAGTTTTTAACCTGGTTTCCCTCGTAGAGGACTAGTCCAGGCCTGAGAACTCAAGCTCAAGATTGAAATCCACTATTTGTGAAATAGCGTACAACCACGTGTCTTTACTCAGAAGAGCACGCCAAGTTCTTACAGATTCGCAGATGATGAAACTTGGAATTGTCCAAGTGACTTCTTTTAAAAACTCTTGCACACAAACTTCTAGTTGACTCGTACTGAGCACCTTGGGGGCTTGGAAAGTTTTTTGGCTAGTTAGATGAGAAGAATAAGCTCTAGAATGTATAAGCTATAGGAGAAGAGAAGATGAGAAGATTGGATGATTGAAAATAAGATAAATCAAGGCCTATATATACTAGTCCGGAGAGGCAGAGTTCGGCCAGAACTCTGTCCTAAAATTTCAAATATTTAGCCATTAGACAACTAGCAACCAGCAAGCCCTAAAAATTCGGTCCTAAAATTAAGGGGGCAGAGTTCGGCTCAAACTCTGTGTGGGGCAGAGTTCGGCCCGAACTCTGTCTCCTAGGGGATAGAAAGTTCAAGTGGACTTTTTGGGCTTGGCAAGTTTTGGAGTTTGTTTGGTAGAGCTTGGGTATTAAGTCTAGGGTTGAGATACTCAGTGCGACTCAACTTACAATAGCCTAGACTCAATGAAAAGTAAAAATACAGACTCAGAGTACAAGTAACAGCAGCACTGTCGAAGCAATCGTCGATGATATCTGTCTTGAACTGATATGTGATGACGTTCTGTTTTGGAGCTTGATGGAGCTTGATGTGTCAAGTTAGATTATAACAGATATCGTCTTGTTAATTATCAAGATTAGGTTGACTGCGATACAGTTTGGGTCAACAATCTCCCCCATTTTGATAATTGACAAAAATACGATATTTGTATGTCGCAACATTCATACCTGGACACATGGAATAAAGACAATAGCTCTCCGTAGATGAACATGTTGGCTCTCTTGTAAATAGATATGTCCTGAGACAAGTTCTAATCCAAGCAAACACAACATAATATATATATAAGCTCAAAGTACATATCAAGTATTCCCAAAGCAAATATCAAGTATTCTCCCCCTTTGTCATTTAGCAAAATAAAATACTGTCTCCCCCATAAAAATAGACAAAGTGAATACATGTAATCACACAACTAGGAACCATAACCATAAAGAAAAAAAGTACTAGCATTTTTATACCTCAATACTGAACTAAAGTGCATAGTTTTGAAAGAAATACAATGCATGAAGGAAATAGAAATACTACAACTCAAAGTTTTAAAACTACTACATAAAGCAAAATGAAACTACAGCCTAACATCAGCAGCATCAGCAGGTAATAAACCACGACCATCATGGAGTATAGGATGGACCAGCAGAGTCTGAAGGGTCCCTGGCAGAGTAACAAGGGTCAACAAATACTGCATCCGGGTCCAGATACCGTCTGACCTATGTGTCGTCAATACGGTAACCTTCGCGAGACCCGTACTATAGGGAACGACATAGTATTATGGGTGGCCAGGGTGTACTGGAGGTCGTGTAGTGAGTTGCTGATAGCACTCATCTGAAGGGTGGTGCAGTAGTCCAACTGGGTCCAACGGTCGTCTTCCAAACGGAAGCGATCGCGCAACATCGCCTGGATAGAGTCAAGAGTAGCAGGTGGCTCTGGCTCAGAAGCATTAGGAGCATCAGAGTCAGAGGATACATCAGCAGCAATAGTCCTATGTGCCTTGGACAGAGAGGCAGGAGCAGGTAGGAACTGACAGTCATCAAGAGGGATGTTGAAGGCACGAAAAATCTTTGGAAGGTACATGGCATAAACTAAGGATTTTGGTTTCGGTCTCGCACGAATCATCCAGTCCATCATCGTGCGAGGGAAGTTGAACGGAAGACAAAAGTGAAGATGATATAGAGCCTATATTTCAAGATAAGTGACTTCATTGGTGGATCCCGCTTTGGGCAAGATCGAGGAAAAGATGATCCGATGGAGTTCATAAAAATAGTTGTTGAGATGTTTGGCTCGAAGCTTGCAAAGACGTGTGTTAGGAGAACACAATGCATCCTTAAAACCCTCAAAAGTGGTATCACCGAGAAATTGGAATTGTCGGGCATCAATAAGTTTTTCCTAAGTATTGAGTTCCAGGAGGTCAAGGTAATCGGCAAGTTCGAAATCGTCAAAAGATAAGTCAATGCCGGCTACACGAGAATAAATCCTAGTGTCGTCATGAGTTAAATTACAGTAAAACATCTGTATGACATTGAGATAGACAAGAGATGAAGTTGTGACGAGTTCATCTAGGCATAAATCATAAAAAAGTGCGTCATATGCCGAAAAAATTGTGAAGTTTATCGGATGGCCCGGGAACACAGTACGTGAGCTGAAGTCCGTGTACCACTCATTGGATGCATCCAATGAGACAAAAATTTGCCCATTGTAGGTGTTGGGATTTGGTGGAGGTGGTGGATTGAACAAAGGATGACTATGAGGGGGGGAGGAGGAGAAGGGTTAGATAAAGATGCTCCCTCACTTCTCAACCTCTTTCCTCTACCAAATAAATTTGGAGCCATTGATGAAAAGATGAATTTGAAAGAGATGAAAAATAGGAATTATACCTCACAAAAGTAGTTGGAGATGGAAGAGATCCACCAAAAACCCTTAAATCTTGAGTTTAGGGAAAGATAGCCCTAAGATTTGAGTTTTCTAGGATTAGGGTTTGAGAAAAAAGGGTTTAGAGGGAGGTAGAAGAAGAGAAAAGTGATGTGAGAGAGAGAGAGTTCGGGTATATGAGGATTAGGGCCAGTAGCTCGGGTTAAAACATGGTCGTCAGATCAAAAATTGGATGGCCGGGAGCAGTTGGGGTTTCTGGAAGCAGGCACACAGAGTTCGGCCCGAACTCTGTGTAGGACAGAGTTCGGCCCAAGTTCTGTGGCTCTGGCTCTAGAACACAGAAAATGTTTAAAAAGAAAGTTTTGATAGAAAAATTCTTGAATTTAAAAAATTGAACGTTACAAGCCATAAAAATAGTGTAACCATATAATAAATATTGTTTAAAACGATGATCATCACAGTGAAACTGCTTTAGGTTAGCTGTAGGGGCCGGATCCCAGCTAGCGGTAGTCCGAAGACTAGTGCACCGTGTCGCTTAGGCTTTTACGCCTTGTTGTCAGAAGGGCCCTTTCAGCTTGTACCCAAAGTAATGTTACCATGAATGATGTACGTTATAACTGTTATTTATGCAGGTACAACTTATTGTATGACAGTTTTATCCAAAATTCCTAACTCTCAACGAAGAAAATTGAAGCGCACTTCGGCTAGTGGTTTTATAAAAACAATTTACTAGCTGATGTTCAGTGTCAATGAATTCTAAGTTAATAGTGTCGTGTTGTTGATGATCACGCAAGAAATGATGTCTAATCTTTATATGCTTTGTGCGTGAATGACATACAGGATTCTTGGTCAAATTTATTACACTAGTGTTATCACAGAAAATAGGTATGTGCTTGAATAATAAGTTATAGTCTTTAAGATTTTGCTTCATCCACAGAATCTGTGCACAACAACGTCCAGCTGCGATGTACTCAGTTTCTATTGTGAATAGTACGACAGAATTCTGCTTCTTGCTAAACCATGAAACTAAAGCCTTTCCTAACAAATGACACGTGCCGCTGGTACTCTTACGGTCGACTTTGCATCCCACAAAATCAGAATCGAAATATCTGATTAAGTCAAAGGAAGTGGTTTTTGGGATACTACAAGCCTACCATAATCGTTTCTTTAAGATATCTAAAGATACGCTTAACAACGGTCATGTGTGATTCTTTAGGATTAGCTTGATATCTAACACATAAGCAAATGTTAAACATAATATTGGGACGACTAGCAGTTAAATACAATATACTTCCAATCATACCTCGATACTTACGTTGATCGACCGGTTTGTTGCTTTCATCAGGTTCCAGCTTTGTTGTAGTAGCCATAGGAGTGCTGATAGGTTTGATGTTGTCAAGCTCGAACTTTTTTAGCATATCCTTTGTATACTTCGACTGACTGATGAGGACACCTTGCTAGTATTGTTTGATTTGCAGTCCAAGAAAGTTGTTAAGCTACCCCATCATGCTCATCTCAAACTCGTTCAGCATATACTTGGCAAAATCTTTGCATAGACCCTCATTAGTAGACCCAAATATGATATCATCTAAATATATTTGTACTAACAAAACAGTGTCATCAAGGGATTTTATGAAAAGTGTAGTGTCAATTTTCCCTTTTGAAAAACTTTTATCAAGTAAGAAAGTACTAAGGCGTTCATACCAAGCTCGAGGGGCTTGTTTGAGCCCATAAAGAGCTTTCTGAAGTTTAAAAACATAGCCGAAAAATTTATGATTTTCAAAACCAGGGATTGCTTGACAAAAATCTCATCTTTAATAAAACTATTTAGAAAAGCACTTTTCACATCTATTTGAAAAAGTTTAAAGTTTTAGAAATTTGCAAAGGCGCAAAGCATCCGAATAGATTCAAGTCGTGCAACAGGAGCATACGTCTCATCGTCGATACCCTCATCTTGGTTGTATCCTTGAGCTACGAGACGAGCCTTGTTGCGAGTGACCGAACCGTCCTCATTAACTTTGTTGTGAAAAATCCATTTGGTACTAATGATTGAATGATCAGTAGTTCTAGGAACATGTTCCTAAACCTAATTTCGTTCGAATTGGTTGAGTTCTTCTTGCATTGCAGATATCCAAAATTTATCGTTAAAAGCTTCTAAAACATTTTTAGGTTCAATTTGAGAAATAAAAGCAGTGCTAGCAATAGACTCTCTTAAAGAAAATCGAGTAGTTACCCCTTTTGATACATCACCTATTACCAAGTTTTCTGGATGTGAAGGTTTGAATTAGAACTTCTTTGGTAAGCTATCCAGAGAACTAGTATCGGGTGGTATATCCGTAGGAGTGGAAGTTGATGGTTCATCATCATCGGGAATGACAGTTGTACTATTGTCCTCATCAAAAGTTATATTAGTAGACTCTTCAATAATCATGGAGCGTTTGTTGAACACTCTATATCCCTTACTCTTGGCAGTATAACCAAGAAGAACACCTTCGTCAGCTTTGGCATCAAACTTGCCTAAGTTGTCTTTGGTATTCAGGATAAAGCAGCGACAGCCAAATACTCAAAAGTAAGAAATATTTGGAGTTCTACCGAACCAAAGCTCATAGGGTATTTTTTTCAAAATAGGTAGAATCATAACCCTATTCAAAACATGGCATGCTGTGCTGACAGCTTCTGCCCAAAAATATTTCAGAAGAGAAAATTGATTCAGCGTGACTCTAGCCATATCGCTAAGAGTCCTATTCTTTCGTTCCACAACACCATTTTATTGAGGAGTTCTAGGACAAGAAAACTCATGATTAAAGCCATTTAAATCATAAAACTTTTCAAAATCAGAATTTTTGAATTTGCCATCATGATCACTTCGGATACGAGTAATCATGTAGCCTTTTTCGTTTTGGACCTTTTTAGCAAAAACTTTGAAAACTGAAATGGTATCACTTTTATTTGCAAGAAAGAAAACCCAAGTGAATCTTAAAAAGTCATCAACAATAATGAAAGCATAGAGTTTCCTGCCAAGACTGGCTACTCTACAAGGACCAAATAATTCCATATGGAGTAATTGCAAAGGTCGAGTGGTACTTACAGTATTGATGGATTTTAAAAAAATTTGGTAGCCTTATTCTTTTCACATTCGGCACATACCGTGTCCTTTTTGAATGTGATTTCAGACAATCCTCTTACTAACTTCTTAGTAGATAGTCTCGATATGGTGTCCATGTTAGCATGACCAAGACGCTGATGCCATAATAGACTTTCATCTTTATAGGCGTAAAGTCATCTACTTGCACTGTTAGTATCTCTAGATAGATAGAAAATATATATGTTATCTTCTCTTATCCCTTCGAAAGCGATGTCTCTAGATGATCTATCATAGATAAAGCATTTAGTTTTACCGAAGTTAATATCATATCCATGATCAGCAAGATGACTAATGCTGAGCAGGTTATACTTTAACTCGGTCACTAAACAGACATTCTTAATAACGGGAGAAGGAGGATAACCAATTGTACCGTTACCTATGATATAGCCTTTCAAATTGTTGCCGAATGATACATATCCTTCCCTTTTTATCGATAGTATTGCGAATAGATTAGCATCTCCAGTCATATGTCGCGAGCACCCACTATCGAGAATCTATTTGCTTCTAGTTTGAGAAGGAAGGTCCACCTACACCATGAGTAGATGTGACCTTTGGTACCCAGATTCTTGTGGGTCCTAAAAAGTTAGTCTTCGGTACCCATGTATATAGATTAATATCAACTAATTTTCTAATTCTATACTGTGGTAATATGTGTCCATGTAAACCACAGTAAGTACATGTTGCATGTATATTGGTATTGGGTGCAGGATGATAGTGGTGTCTATATGTGGGTATAGGATGATGATAACTACGTGAAGTAGTAGGATAATGATAATAACTGTGTGTATTAACAGGATGATGATAATTATTACGTGTAGCAGTAGGATGATGATAACTACGTGTGTGTGTTTTATGTGCTGCATGGGAGTAGGTATACATAAAGGCATATTTTTGTGTGGTATGTGGATGAGTGTTCTTGTAATAACGTGCTCTCTTGTCTTGAGTCGTCTGGTGTTTAGTGTAAGTGTTATGATTATAAGACTGAGTTTGAGGTTGAATAACCTGTTTATCCAGTCTAATCTCTAATTTCTTAGAGGCAACATGCAACTCATCACATTTAGCAGTAAGACCATTTATTCTACCAGTAGCAATCTTGTACTTGTTTTTCTCTTCAGCAAGTTTTTTATTTAAAGTCGTGATATCATGTGTTTGCTTCTCAATAAGAGATTCGGCATCATGTAAGCTTAACTTAAGCTTAGATACCTCCTCAGTGTTTTCCGTAGGTGTAGTGCTTCTAACATTTTCTAATAAGCATGAAAGTCTATGGATCTCGGCTTCATGAGCCATGATTTTATCCTTAGCATGTTTCTATTTGTTAATAACCTTTTCGTGGTCTTCAAGTAGATCACTAAAGGCATCACCTAGTTCATCAAAAGAAAAGTCGTCAAAAGAATCATTTACCTTATCTAAAGTTGCCATTAGGCAGTTGTTTGCAGTGTCTTGCGAAGAGTCATCTTCTTCGTCTGAATCACTGGCCTCGCTTTCATGCCAGATGCTAGTATTGGCATACTTCCTTGAGGTTGGCTTCTTGTACTTCTTTTCGTATCTGCTTCCTTTCTCTGCTACAGGACAATCTTTTCTGACGTGTCCCGTCTTCTTACTTCCGAAGCAGGTGGGTTCTTTCTCATCATCTTTTTGTTCCTTCTTCCTTCGGTTGAAGCGTAGAAACTTCTTAAAATTTTGAACCATAAGTGCTTGATCGTCACCTTCGGAATCGTCGTCATCTGTTTCCTCTGAAATGGTTCTTCGGCGATAAGCTCTTAAGGCAATTTCTTTTTCTTTTGGAGCAGTTTCTTCAAAATCTTTGAGGTCGAGCTCATGTGTCATCAGCTTGCCCATCAGAGTTCTAGTGACATAGCCGTAAGATCATTTTCTTCGATAATCGTCGTGACCTTGGGGTTCCAGATCTTCAGCAATCCTCTTAGCACTTTGCATATCTTCTCATGGTTGGAATATATTTTGCCAAGGAAAGATAGAGGGTTGACGATGTCGAGGAATCTGGTGAACATCTGAGTATTCGTCTCATTTGGCTTTATTTTGAATGTCTCGTATTCATGTGTTAGACGGCTGATCTTTGATTCTTTAACCTGTGTGGTTCCTTCATGAGTCACCTCCAGAAGCCTCCATACTTCGTGTGAGGTAGAGCATGTAGGGACCCTGTTGAATTCAGTCATGTCTATTACACAAAAGAGAGCATTAATAGCCCTAGCATCTAGACTTGTCTGTTTCTTTTCCTGGTCGAAATATTTGTCGTGGGGTTTTTCAATAAGAGTCCCCTCGATAGCTATTCTGGCAGGCTTTTTGTAACCATCCGTGACGATGGTCCGCAGATCAAAGTCTAGAGACTTAAGATAAAAACTCATCCTAGTTTTCCAATAGGTGTAGTTAGTTCCGTCAAATAGGGGTGGCCTATTTGTGGACTGTCCCTCACCATAGTTGGAAAAGGTAGGTTGTGTGGTTGCCATGGATCGGCCCTTGGATGTTAATCCAATATAAGAGAACAGAGCTCTAATACCAATTGAAGTACGTGTAGGCAACTCTAGAGGGGGGTGAATAGAGTATGTGTCGATAATGCCCAATTAAAAATTAACTCTATTCAAGTCCAACCAACAGAAATAATAATCAGAGAATAAGTGCAGAATATAAATAGAGATTAGAGAAGCATACGCAGACACAGCAGTTTTTAACCTGGTTTCCCTCGTGGAGGACTAGTCCAGGCCTGAGAACTCTAGCTCAGGATTGAAATCTACTATTTGTGAAATAGCGTACAACCACGTACCTTCACTCAGAAGAGCATGCCAACTTCTTACAGATTCGCGGATGGCGAAACTTGGAATTGTCCAAGTGACTTCTTTTGAAAACTCTTGCACACAAACTTCTAGTTGACTCGTATTGAGCACCTTGGGGGCTTGGAAAGTTTTGTGGCTAGTTAGATGAGAAGAATAAGCTCTAGAATGTATAGGCTATAGGAGAAGAGAAGATGAGAAGATTGGATGATTGAAAATGAGAGAAATCAAGGCCTATATATACTAGTCCAGAGAGGTTCGGCCAGAACTCTGTCCCAAAATTTTAAATATTTAGCCATTAGACAACTAGCAACCAGCAAGCCCTAAAAATTATGTCCTAAAATTAAGGGGGCAGAGTTCGGCCGGAACTCGGTGTGGGGCAGAGTTCATCCCGAACTCTGTCTCCTAGGGGACAGAAAGTTCAAGTGGGCTTTTTAGGCTTGGCAAGTTTTGGAGTTTGTTTGGTGGAGCTTGGGTAATAAGTTAGGGTTGAGATACTCAGTGCGACTCAACTTACAATAACCTAGACTCAATGAAAAGTAAAAATACAGACTCAGAGTACAAGTAACAGTAGCACTATCGAAGCAATCATCGATGATGTCTGTCTTGAACTGATATATAATAATGTTCTGTTTTGGAGCTTAATGGAGCTTGATGTATCAAGTTGGATTATAACAGATATCGTCTTGTTAATTATCAAGATTAGGTTGACTGTGATCCAGTTTGGGTCAACAGGACCAAAGATTCTCGGTCCTTTCCTGCCAAGCTCTTGCTGATGAAAATAGGTTTGGATGAAGATCCATCCCCAAGATCGATCTGCTCGACTTCATCTTTGGTAGAGAATTTCGTTCTACCCTAGTTTGATGCATTTTTGGTTTTTTATGGTTTTGATTTATCAAACTTGCTTGTTTTCAAAAACTAGTTATTCCATGTTATAGAGAATTTTGTTCTACCCCATTTTGATCTTTGAAAGTCCTAATTTGGAGTTATTTTGACCAAGTTATGCTCATTTGAAGTTCATGGGTTAAACCAAGCATTTTTATGCTGGTTGGAAAAGATGAACAGCGCACGCAACCTGGCAAGTGCTGCAACCTGGCAGTGCCTCAACCTGGCTAGTGTCGCAATCTGGCAAGTGCCGTAACCTGGCAGTGCCGCAACCTGGCTAGTACCGTAACCTGGCAAGTGCCGTAACCTGGCAAGTGCCGTAACCTGGCAGTGCCGCAACCTGGCTAGTGCCGCAACCTGGCAAGTGCCGCAACCTGGCAGTGTCGCAACCTGGCTAGTGCCACAACCTGGCTAGTGCCACAATCTGGCAAGTATCGCAACCTGGCAAGTGCCACAACCTGGCTAGTGCCGCAACCTGACAAGTGCCGCAACATGGCAAGTGCCGCAACCTGGCTAGTACCGCAACCTGGCAAGTGCCGCAACCTGGCAGTGCCGCAACCTGGCTAGTGCCGCAACCTGGCAAGTGCCGTAACCTGGCAGTGCCGCAACCTGGCAAGTACTGCAACCTGGCAAGTGCCGCAACCTGGCAGTACCGCAACCTGGCTAGTGCCGCAACCTGGCAAGTGCCGCAACCTGGCAGTGCCGCAACCTGGCTGGTGCCGCAACCTGGCAGTGCCACAACCTGGCTATTGTCACAACCTGGCAAGTGCCGCAACCTGGCGGCAGTGCCGCAACCTGGCTAGTACCGCAACCTGGCAGTGCCGTAACCTGGCTAGTGCCGCAACCTGGCAAGTGCCGCAACCTGGCTTGGCACAACCTGGCTTAGCCCACTCTTGATAAGTAACAAGTACACTTGATATAACATGTATAATCTTGATAGTGGCCTGTCGAGGCACACTCCTGACAAGTAATCTTGACAAGTAACAAGTAACCTGACATGCATGATAATCTTGAACGCTGTTGCGACAGCTATCCTGACTTGCTAAGTAACTCTTGTCTTGACACCGTGGTTGATTTTCTTGATTGTGCATATATAAGCTACCTGTCTCGTCTTGTATCATGTCTATGACATGAATTCCTGGTTACCACGGTCAGGGATTCATAATGAATCTGACTAGGTTAATGACTAGATTGATCAAGTCGTTCATATAAAGTGATTTTTCTCAGTTACAGGCGATCCCATTATCCCGGCAACACCAGAGGGCTTGTAGCCTGCCGACGAGTAGGGCACATTTCCAGCTCACTGTCATGTGGGGCACTGCTTGAAATCATAAGTACTGAAAGTACACCAGTAAGCTTGATAACTCTTGTAACTCTAATAAATCTCCTCGCCTGGATAACCTGGATAGCTGTAGGGCTTGTGGCTGCGAGAACATCTCATTGCATCTTGTTAGTAACTAGGCTTGTGATAACCCTAGTTAGTTAAAGTATCAAGCCGTACTCTTTGCTTGGCCGTGAATGATGGATGTAGTCCAGTCTAGTCTTGTCTAAATCGATGCCAGTCTATGATTACTTTAGCACATGTTTGCTTATGCTTTACTCTTGTCGATAACTGGTTTGAGACTAAGCTCTGTTCATGTGAAGGGTTACAACCCCGGTCCTTGTATGGTTTACGGGTTATAACTTGGCTACCGGAATAGTCCCTTAGTTGTCTTATCGTTTATCACCTTATTTTCTCTAACTCATGTCTTTTATTACCATTTATGTTCCCATGTGCTAATATGCTGGTTTTAGTTCTTAAGTGAAGCCTCCCTTGTGGCACTTGCTCTTCTGGGGTCTGACCCAGCTACTTTTGTATGGCCAGATTTCGGAGTAGGACTCGAGGATCCTCCAACCTTCCAGCCAGATGGTGACCACTAGGCACAACCCTGGCAACAAGTGGGTTCTTATTTTGCTCTCCCACTCTCTTGTAAAAATATTCTTTTGAAGCGTTTAGCCGCCAAGCAAGTGTTAGCTCGTTTGCAACTTTACTTACTGTCTGCCTACGGGCTGTAACATGATTGACAAATCCTAGGGTTGATCATGTATGACTGAAACTCTTGCTAGTCTTCACATTTTGTATGACTAGCTTCATGATCATCTGAATATGTAATATTTGGGACGCCTTACTTTGTACGTCTGATGATCTAACATCTTATAACATTTACTTACTTGATTGAGATTGAGACACTAGGCTCGTTCATGACCATAAGAGACTGTTGGCTTGTAGATAAACCCTCATGCATCTAGACAGCCGTGACCGTATATCGAGGTAGATTATACTTCAATGTACGTAGCTGGCTGTGTCTGTCCCCGCTCTCCAGTATTCTGGTTCTGGGGTGTGACAACGGCCGCTGCTATTGCTACAACTATCGTCGTCACCACTATTGTTGCTGACATCAGAGATAAGGGGTGCTGCCAGAGTGTGAGAAGGAAAAAAAGAAATATGTTGGCCTATACAGACATGGTCGAACCGATTTTGATAATTGACTTAAAACTTCGAGCTCGATATGAAAAGAAACAAAAGATCGCAGATTTTGTCTCAACTGATTTTTATACTTAATTCTTTATTTTTTTTATTTGAGTCTAGAAAATTGTGCGTCGGGATTACTTACACTTTTCTATCATAATCGATTTGTTTGAATTTTCATAAGCTCCTTTAAATTCTTATGAATATAGTTAGATAAATATTCCTTGACTTACAATGGCAAGACAGAAGTGCACTGTCGTCATTTATTTGAATTATCGAGACTGTGGATTTACTGCAGCCAGCAGCGCACTGGCGTGGCATGATCCCTAAGTTGAAGTATTTTTAAGTAAGTGTAGGTTATCGAGTATTACTAAAATTATGTCCAATACCCTATTTTGATATTTGAGTTGTTGTGATAATATTGGATAAAGTCTACATAATATTCGATACCATATTATATTTAAGCCGTGGAACCAAGAGTTTATTGCAGCCAGATGTACACTAGCGAGGCTTGGATTCTTGGTGAAACGACTTCAGATATACATACGGTTTTCGAACACTATAGAGGCTATATCTCTTATTAGCATACGACTAATAACTTTCCAAATCGATTTGTGCCTTGTTACCATCTTCTCAATAAAATGATAGTTCTTCCTTCCTTATTCTTCCTATTCGAGAGGCATCGTTTAGTTCTTCCTAGTAATCCATTCCACTAGATTGATAATCATACTTAGATTTGGATCTATGATCGTGGCTAAGCAATTTTGGTTTAGTAACGATTCGTGCCGAAACAATTTTGATTTGGTCATTCTTAAAAACGACTTTGATCATGACTAAACTATTTTGACTATAGTCATAGTCGTGTCTATATTTCAAACTCTATTATTGCTAACGGTTAGATTTTTATTCTACTTTGATCATGATTATTTTAATCATATTCACACTCGTGCCAAATTATGATCTTGCTTGGATGACTTACATGATTAACCTTGATCGTGACTGCATCTTAGTCGTATCTAAGTGATTTTAACCATATTTAGACTTTGTCTAAATTTTGATCATTGGCCATGCCTATATAATTCCAATAGTAGTTAATCGTGCCTAAAGACTTTTTCTTGTCTAACAAATCCTATTTCGATTATATCCTTAACCATTGTGACTAGACCCTTTTGACTATACCTTAATCATGCCACATGGTATCTTTCTTAAGGCTCGATTCTATTCACGATTAATCATATCATTTCTTGATTATGTTCTTAAATCGTGCCTAACCGCATCCTTTGAAACTTCGAGGGCAAATTTATTTCTAAGGTGGATAGATTTGTAAGCCCACTTTCCGAGTTTTAAAATTTTATTTATTTATTTTAGTTGTAGTTTTAAATATTTTTCTAATTAGATAATAAATTTTTATTTTCTTAAATTATATTATAGATACTTTGAAAGGAAGGGATTTACCCAAAAAAATTTATTTAAAATTTATAGAAAATATTGTTCAAATATTTGGATGATATAAAATACTAATTTGTGTTGTTATTATAAGGCTAAATTTGAATTTATGAATGTATTTTAATATTATGTAATCAGTTTGAATATTATTTCGAACTATCTTTGAATAACTATGTTTATCAAGAATAGAATTGATCGATCATAGATTGATTGATTGCTTATATTTATATAAAGAATTATTTTGAATTTTCAATCCTTATCAATCTAGGAAACCCTACCTATATAAAGGGGAAGCTCCGGTTATTTTCTCCACAAATCCCTAGTTCACAAAATCCATAATCATCCAAATCCCTAACCCTAATTACAAATCCCTAAACCTAATCCCCAAATAATCCCTAATCCAAAATCTAAACCTAACCCTAACCCTAACCTAATTCCCTAATTCCATGTTTTGTGTCCTATGTCCGAGGACATGGACATGGACTCATGTCGAAACCACCGGCCCCGGCAAAGTTTTCACAGCCTTCCCCCTCTTCCCGAATTTTTTAAATTTTATCCTATTTTTTTCTAATTATCTAAAATTGCCTACCTTAGAATCGTCTAGGAAACCTAACCTAGAACCCAACATCAAGACCAACCATACCTACCCTTGCTCTTCCAATCTCATCCTTCTCGACTAACGAAATCCTTTTTCTATGATTAAACTGATCAATGCTTTCCTACTATAATACTTTATTTTCATATTATCCTAATTATTTTTTAAATTCGAGGACGAATTTATTTCTAAGGTGGGTAGATTTGTAACCCCCACTTTCAAAATTTTAAAACGTTTATTTATTTTAAATTTATTATTTTAGAGGATAATGTTGTATTTGAATTCCTATGAAGAGAAATCATGAATATTTTGATTTAGAAAAAAAAGTTTGTCAATTTTTAATATTAGTTTGCGGTATTTTGAAAAATATTATTTAAAAATTTGTTTTAGTAATATTATTTGTTTTCATGGAAAAATTTATTTTTGTTATTCAATATTGTATTTAGATTTGATAAATTTTAGTTTGAATATCTACTTAATCTAGTAATTATAAAAATATATTGTTTAAAATCAAATTGATAATATTAAGTATTATTTAAATTATTAGTATTATTTTGGATTAATATTTGCCAATTATTAGATATAGTAATTATAGATAAATACTCTAAATATTCTAATCTATATGGGACTTTCGAATATGGTAGCACTCCTTATCCTTGTAGCAAACAACAAATAATGTTAACCTAATCTCCCCTCTCGCTATATACAAAGCTTCTGAAGCCTCCTATGTTTATAACACCTTCCCCGACCAAGGCAACACAGCCGTAACCATCATCACCCTCTCTCGAACTACTCCTTTATGTCAACCTTCTTCTAGACAACCCCTACCTCCGTCACCGGCCGTCCACCATATACGTCCCATGTCGGCCATAACCATGGCCGATCACCGCTCCACAAAGACCCCCATCGCCATTACCGGTTATCACCACCACCACAAGCTCCCTGTCACCGACACCTCCGACCCCCTCTCCTCCTCGATGCCAGATCCACCCCGGTCGTTCCCATCACCACTGTCACGCCCCAGAACCAGAATACTGGAGAGCGGGGGCAGACATAGCCAGCTACGTATATTGAAATAGAATACATCTCAACTATACGGTCACGGCTGTCTAGATATGAGGGTTTACTACAAGCCAACAGTCTCTTAAGGTCAAGCCTATTATCTCAATCTCAAGCAAGTAATATAATTACAAGATGTTTGACCACCAAATATATAATAAAAGGCGTCCCAAATATTACATATCAGCTGATCATGAAGCTAGTCGTACAAAATGTTAGGACTAGCAAGAGTTAAGTCATACATGATCAACCCTAGGATTTGTTAATCATGTTTACAGCCCGTAGGCAGACAGTAAGTAAGGTGCATCGAGCTAACAGGTGCTCGTCGGCTAAACGCCTCAAAAGAATAGATTTACAATAGAGTGAGCGAAACAAATAGAAAACCCACTCGTAGTCCGGGTTCCTTCTAGTCGCCACCATGGGGCTGGAAGTTCGAAAGATCCTCGGGAGCTGCTCTGAAATCTGGCCACACAAAACCAGCTGGGTCAACCCCAGAAAGAGCAAGTGCCACAAGGGGGCCACGAAATAGGAACAAAAGCCAGCAATCAGCACAGAAAATCTAATATTAGAATTAAAACTTATGAAAACATGGCAGGGTGATATACGACGAGATAACCATGGAACTATTCCGATAGCCAGGTTACAACCCGTAAACCAAACAAGGACCGGGGTTGTAACCCTTCATCTGAACAGAGCTTGGTTTCCCACCATTTATCGGCAAGATAAGTAATGCAAGTAATCAAGACATGGAGCAAATCTGTACTGAATCAAGACATGGCTAGACTGGTTATACCTCATTCAATCAATCACGGCCAAGCAGATACTACGGCTTACTACTTTAACTAACTAGGGTTATCACAGGCCTAATTACTAACAAGATGCAGTGAGATAGTTCCACAGCCACAAGCCCTGCAGACCATCCAGGCTACCCAGGACGAATGATTAGGGTTGAATTCAGGTGGGTACATCGCCCGGGAGACAAATGTACCCTTAGGTGACTTAGAGGGTGCAACACTCGACGGTGCGCAGGAAATGTGCCCTACTCGACGGCAGGCTACAGATCCCAAGAGCGCCCAGGTAACGGGATTGCCTGTAGCTGTGTCATCTCTTCATGACTACTGTGTTATTCTAGTTATTAACCTTAATCCATTTTAGTAGGAGCTCCTGACCGTGGTACTCAGGAGTCCCATCCTAGACATGATGCAAGACTGGCCAAGTGGATTTAACAAGCAAGCAAGAAAGAACTACCCACGGTGTCAAGGCAAGTCAAGTAACAGCATTAAAATAAATCATGTCAGGGTACTTGTCAGGAGTGCGCCACTACGGGCCACTATCATGTCAGGTCGGTCATGTCAGGAGTGCACCACTACGGGTCACTATCGTGTTATGCTAGTTCCTTGTCATATCAAGCCATGTACCATAGTCATTCCAACATATTAAGTAAAATCAAGTTCATGACAAAAGGCGTAAGGATATAAAATGGGCATAAAATGTCTAATAAAATATCAATATATAGGGCTATAGAAAAGCCAAGCTAAAAGAAATAAAACCAAAACTCCAAGGGTCAAGGGTTAAACAAGGGGTCAGGGGAGCAGCGTACGAAAAGTCACGCACGCTGAAAGAGCCGCGTACGTGAAAGTCACGCGCGCTACAGAGCAGTGTGCGTGAAAAGTCACGCACGCTCAAGGAACAGTGTGCGTGAAAAGTCACGCACGCTCAAGGAGACACGCTTCCAACAGGGAGCGTACTCAAGTCTGCGTACGCAGCACTAAAGAGCAGTGTACGTGAAAGTCACGCATGCTGAGGGCAGCGTAGGTGAAAAGTCACGCACGCTGAGAGAGCAGTATACGTGAAAGTCACGCACGCTACAGGGAGCAGTTGCGTGAAAAGTCACGCACGCTCAAGAGGAGCAGCTGCGTGAAAAGTCACGCACGCTCAAGGGAACAGTGTGCGTGAAAGTCACGCACGCTCAAGGAGACACGCTTCCAACAGGGAGCGTACTCAAGTCTGCGTACGCAGCGCTAAAGAGCGCGCGTAACTCAGTGTGCGTAGCTAAACAGCTCTGCACACTGCTCACTGTCTTCTCCAAACAGCAAGAACACATGGCTGAAACCAAAACTTCAAAGCATCATAACTTGGCCATCCGAACTCCAAATTCGGATTTTCAAGGCTCCAACTGGAGTGAAACTGAAAGCTCTTCCACATGGAAACATCAGAACTCAAAGAAAACCAACCAAAAAGGATCAAAACATGCAAAATCCGAAAATAGCAATAACTTAGATCTACACCAACAGAGACTCCAAATCATAAAAACCCAAGAACTAATATTGATCTCCATGTCCTAAACTAGCAAATGGACAAAGAAAAGAGGGTCCTCATGTAGTGGCAAGATGCACTTGCCTAGGGTTAGGAGAGTTGTGGAGGAAGAAGAAGAAGAAGAAATTAATGGTGGTTATGAAGAGAAAGAAGAGGTTGGTGGAGTTATAAAGAGGGTGTTGTGGTATTCTGGAGGGTAGAGCTTAGGGCTATCGTGTTCCAACACATAAACCAAACCAAACCGATCCAATCCAATAAAACCGAGCCCAAACCCAATTAAAACTGAGCCAGGCCAAAACCCAGAATACGAGAAATACCGAAATTCCACAGGCTAAAAAAAATAAAAATACATGCCAAAATCCAGATACGAGTATAAATACAAAATACAGGAAATACGGGAAATGAGGGTGACAACCACCACCGACTTCAACATCATCACCACCATCACCATAACACCACATCCCCATCATCTTGGCCAAGTCCCACCTGTCGACCCGGTCACCGGTGCTGAAACGTGTACCAAAACCAGCACAGTGCCGCCTGCGACCTTTTCTCACCGTTGAGCTCGAGGCCGTCCGCTCCGCCACGCCTTGACCGCTTGACCACTCGACCACGCCCACCTCCACCACGACGTGTGCGCTATCCGAGCCTCCTCCGGTGGAACCCTCTCAATCCTCTCCTTGTCGTTCGCTGATCGAGCTTACTGCCTCACCGTTCGACCCTCCTGTTGTAAACCCCCTAAATTTTTACTGTAATTTTTTTAAAATTTAAAATTATTTATTTTCGTATTTGCTCGTCGAGTGCGAATATGTGCGAGGTACATATTTTTGGAAAAATATTTTGATTATAAAATTTTATTTATATAGGACAGTTTTCAAAATTAACATATGTTAATTATTTTAAAGTGGCACGTCGAAATTTCCAAAATACTATTTATTTACTTTTTATTTTACAAATATATATATAGTAGTTTGGAAACTATTATTTTATGGATACTATATGTATGCGAGAGACATGGAATTTATTTCATTGTCTACTTTGAATTTTTTGAAGTACTAATTATTTTATTCCATTATCAAAAAGGTATTTTTGAATAATTAAATAATTATGGTGATTTTCGAAATTATTATTATTAGTATTTTTAGAAAAAAGATATTTTGAATTTATTGTGGTAATTTAAACCTTGAATTGATTTTATGGATTGATTTAAATAGTTTAATTAATATCTATATTTGAAATTTGATTTATCTTATATAAGTTTGAACTAAAAGTTGGAATGTAATTATATTTAAATTGATTTGGATTTGGAATTGAAATTACTGAATAGATTTAAATTAGAGGTGAAAATTATCTAATGGGGATTTAAACAAATCCAATCCTTATCCAACTAGGAGCACCACCTCCTATATAAGGAGAGGCTCCATATTATCTTTCTCCCACAATTCCACCAAACCAATTCTACCACCATGACTGTGTATTACAGTTACATTTACATCTTCTTCGTGTCCACATTTCGGACACGATTCCTAACCAAAGCCTAGACCCTAGCCTACAGCCACCCTGGCCGCATAGCCCCTGCCAATACCATTGCCGCCATCATCTGGTCTCCGACATCGCGATCACCGCCGTATCCGTATCCCTGCCCCGATACCACCAGACCTCCTTCCCGGAACTCCAATCCACCACCCATCGCCATTAGCCGCGCTCGACAACAGGCCACACCCGGCCACAGAAGAACTTACGCAAATTCGATCACCCCCGCCATCGTCATCACTTCCACAAAAACAAACAGTACACACAACCACAGCGCCGCCGTTTTCGGCCAACGACCTCCCTGCCAACAGTCAGCACCAAACCTCGACCCATCATTTCCTCCGCCTGAACCAACCACATGAACGTCATCCCCATCACCGAATTCACCACCACAGCCACTGTCCCTCTCCTTCTCGCTCTACCCGACCACAGACTTCAGGCCACCCCACCTGTCACAGATCGTCGTTGGCGTTCAGACACCCCGCTACCACACAAAAAAAATCTCCATCACCATCATACCCTAAAAACCAAACAAACACACCACCGCCATCGCGACCGACCGCCTATCAATACCCAAAAAAAACTCGGCACCATCACAGCCACCACCGCAACACATCCAAATCGGCCACTCGCGGGAAAACCCAAAATCCCAATAGAAGCCGAGACACTCACATGATTTTTGGCCACCGTCGTGACCCTTGAGCCTCCTCCGGCAGTCCGTGCTACCCGACCTCCTTCGTCGTTTGTTTACAGCCGCACCTCTCCGGCGCCAGCCCCTAGCCAGCCACCGCCATGCCCGTACGCAGTCTCCAGACCCGGGGAACCCAGCCGTCGTCGGCCTCGTGCGTCGCCAAATCCAAACGCCGAGCGTCGCTCGTCGAACCACCTCCGCGTGCGACGCAAGCATGCACTCCCAGCCACGCGCCCGTACAAGCAGCGCTTCACCGCCGCTTGCGTGTGCTCCCTCCGCCGCCGGGAGATCCTCCGCTCTCTCTCTCTCTCTCTCTCTCTCTCCTCCTTAGTCCTCTCCCCTCTTCCCTTCTCCTTCCCGTCCGACCTCTTCTCTGAACCCACCCTTCTCGTTCACTTCCTTCTCTCTCTCTCTTGGATTGTCATTCTTTTACAAGAAATTTCCTATTGTTGCTTTCCTACTCCTACTGCTTCTTTCTGACTTTATTTCTTTACTGTGTCTCCCTCTCGTGAAACGAGAAGGGAGAAGGGAGAACAACTTTAGGGCCTGTTTGGTTCCGTGTTATAACGCGGTTTTTTTTGGGCAATTTATAGGGGCACCTCCACATTTACTAAGGGGCAGCCCTTACTTAGGGGGCAGCCCATTTGGTAGAGATTCTACTAGGGGGCAGCCTAAATTTTACAAGGGGGCAGCCCAACCCCCCAAACTCAAATTTCCTATTCATTTCATCATTTCATCTCTCTCTCTCCTCCAAAAGAAAAAGAAGAAGAGCTCTCTCTCCCTCTCCCTAAACCCTAGAAAATTCTCCTCCACCACTCTAATCCTAATTCCTCCACCAAATTTCTTTCAAGAACACTCCCACATTCGACGAGATGACACGCAAGTCGAAGAAATCGGATTCTCGGTATGTTTTTTCCTAATTTCTTCAACAATTTTCTACATTTTATTCGAAACCCTAGAATAGTTTTAATTGTCTAAAAACTTTTGATAATTTAGGTTTAGAATGTCTTTAGGGTTTATGAATGCCATTTTCGAACACGACAAACCCACAATTTCTCTTAAAATTCTAACCGTAGAAAATGACAAACTAGCGAGTCGTTTGTCTGTTGGCCGAGTACAGTAGGACTGCCAAGCTTGTGGCAGTCCACATGTAAATAAGGAGTGCCACAGGCCTGGCAGTCCTCTTTCAATAGAGGACTGCCAGGACTGTGGCAGTCCTTGTAAACAAGGACTGCATTAGTTATTAATTGTACGGTCGCACAATCCAATGTTCTATAGGGGTAACACTCCTCCGGACGCACCAAAAAGAATACGCCCCACCGCGTCAAAGCAGAAGGAACGCACGGAACGTCCTCTTGAGCGTCCGATTACAATTTCCGAACCGGAGCGCCAAGGTCGGGCTGGGACACGGAGACCCCCACCGGTTGCACAAGCTCGGTCGAAGCAACGAGCTCGTACTCCTTCTCCTTCTTCCAGTGATGACGACGCCGTGCCAATTAGCCAACTCCTGCCACCCCGTCAAGCTGGTTCTGCTCCATCTGAGGAGGCCGGTCCTTCTGAGCCGCCTGTCCGCCCGCCAGGTTGCTCAATGTTGGCTTTTTTTGAGAACCATATTGCATATGCAATATGGAAGGACCCGGTATGTACATTACTTTTGTAAGCTAGCAGTTTAGTATATGATATCTATATGTATTTCATATTCAATTATACTTTCATTTACAGTCTAGAAGGGCGAAGGAACTGGCCAAGACACTTCGGAGCGCTTGCCAAAGTGACACTAGTGTCTTGGTCGACACTAGTACCTTGGTCGCCAACGAGCTTGAGCGCATCGACGACGAGGTTGAGTTCCCATTCATGCGTAATGCGGAGTCTCGTTCGAAGGTCCGCTATGATATGTAGTATGATTGTCTGATTGTCTGAAGTTGGGTATTTTGGATGTTGATATTTTTGGGTGTCGAACATGTTGTTGGATACTTGTGTTGAAATATTTTTAGATGTTGATATTTTTGGGTGTCGAACATGTTGTTGGATACTTGTGTTGAAATACTTGTGTTGGTTATGTGTTGGATGTATACAAAAGTGGTCCTCTATAACTAAAATGCCAAAATGTATACAAAAGTGGTCCTCTATAACCAAAATGCCATAATGTATACAAAAGTGGTCCTCCATATAACACATTGATACTCAGTCGATTTCGACGTTACAGTGGTCAGCAGGTAAGTCTCTTGGCTCCTCAAACTTCAACAACTTCTTACAATGGTCGATTTGATGAGCGAAAGGTGTGGTCCAAGCTCTGGCTTCGACCGGTGCTCTTTTGTACCAAACTGTTGAAGGTGGAGGAATCGGAGAATGACCGATCATCTTTAGTATGACGAAGTGATCACCGATGTGACCTATAGTACATAGGTTAGAATGTCCGTGGTCCGGCGGAGGTGCGCACATCGGAAAGAATGTTTCTCTAATACCCATCGAGAAAATTACGAGAGGTATCATGTACCTATTGGCAAATAAATAGCCGACAGACGGGACTGACATGTAGTGGTCTGTCTCGGTAACACTGTCGGTAACACTGACATGTAGTGGTCATCTCAAATGATGCCTTAATTTCATTCACCGTCCGGCCTACCATAAGATGTACAGCTTGCCAAACAGAGACAAAGTTGCCGAGAGATGATTTTAGTTGTCTCTTCACTACAGAGTGTGCTCCTTCGACACGGTTGGTAGTTGTCGTGCCGTAATGCTTCACCAAATTCGTCCATGCTAAGACGAAGTGTTCTTTGTGTGGTTCAATCTATGTATCTTTGATGTATGAAATGCATGCCGGCTCTCTCGCCTCCCACTTTTCTTTGAACATGTACCATGCGGCGTCGTAACTGTCAATCGTAGAGGCTCGCCACACACAATTCCAGTCATTGGAAAATTCTTGAAAATTTTGTATGTCAATTTTACCTTCCTCCTTCTGAAACTTCAACTTACATTGGGCTTCAATATTTCGATTGACATGCCAAGTGCATAGAAATGTATCCGCTTGAGGAAAAATAATATGAATAGCATTAATTAGGGCATACTCTCTGTCGGTCACAAGAACTGACGGCTCTGTATGACCGCTGTAGAGTGTTTTCAGTTTCTCCAATGCCCATGTGTAGTCTTCACGTTTTTTACTCTTCATGAAGCAAAATGCCACCGGGAATGTTTTCAGAGTAGAGGTGAATCCGACAATATGAAGGAGAGATATCTTGAACTTGTTGGTCTTGTACGTGCAATCAATGACTAACACGTCGGCAAAAGACCTGGCCAGACTTGTGCAATCTGGATGAGCCCAAAAGATTGAAATTACTTCCTTACTCTGGGGATGTGTTCTATGGAACTCAACGTAATGATTATCGGCAAGCAACTTCAGCACTTCTTGCATCGCCATTCTTGATTTGGTCCGGACAGCGTTCGAAGAAGATAGGGCATTGTATATTGACCTCATCGTAGACAAGTTCTTCTCATCTTCATGCCGTATGACTGAATATATTTGTCTCGGTGCAACACCGGAAATGGACAAGTCTTCGGCTATCTTCTTCTCCGTAGGATTCAACCGTCCGACATACGGATGACCCAATAGTGTCTCAGAAATCTCATGAATGTGGGTTCCATTCTTCACTTGTACTGACCACTTCCTTTCTTCTTCTTTTCTAATCTGGATCGTGAATGGACAACCACATTTCCTCGTTCCAGCTTTCTTTCTTGGAATTTTATTTTGGATAACTGTGTCTTTCTTGTGCGATCTGAACACACCACCTCTTTCACAGCCAACCATCAGACTTTGTCGTCCCGGGCGATTTCGGGCCGATCTGGATATCACTAGAACCAACTTGTTTTCCCGTCCAACTTCTCGACACCATTGTACCGCATCGTCGCTTGATTGAAACGAAAGATCGGTCCAAAATAAATGCCCTACATCGATTGCAATTGGAGCATGTACCGCAACCTCGGAAGATCGCAAGTCCTACAATAGAAGTTAAAAGTCAAAAATAAACAACTACATAAAGCGTATTATTATTTATAGAGGAGTCTGTACTTGGTCACAAGTTGAGACACTTCAAGCGTATCTGTCTGCAACATATAATCCTTAGTTCTCTAAAATTTAGTTATAAATGTAATATAGTTATCCTTAGTTCTCTAAAATTTAGTTATAAATGTAATATAGTTGCTACTTGAAAGTAACATCATAATGCCCAGACACAAACGGTGGTGAACCCATAAATAGTGAAATTCTTGCTTAATTTTGCTTTAACATATATCTGACATAATGAAATTCTTGCTTAATTTTACATTAAGCTTACAAGTTCTCAGTTTCAATTTTAGATATAAAGAAATGTTAACGTGGTATTATATGTTTGGTTCTGTTGCTATGTTTTCACTTTTCAACCTAGTGAGTGCAAAATGAGAATTTAACTTTGAAAGGTTTTCATATTTCCTTGTCATATTTTCTTGGACACAGAGGACTGCCACAAATGTGGCAGTCCCTCACATATATAGGACTGCCACAGATGTGGCAGTCCTTCACATATATAGGACTGCCACATCTGTGGCAGTCCTATATATGTGAGGGACTGCCACATTTATGGCAGTCCTCTGTGTCAGTCCAATTTTTGACCCGAAGTAAATGTTAAGTGTAGTTACCACGAGGGTTTTCGATGCGTCGAAGTGTTCTTCGGAAGTTGTGGAAGGAGAGTATCCAGCATTTGATGGTCCCGGTTGTTCCATTTTCTATTTTTTTTCTACATTAAACACAAAATTCAACTTTTATATGTAAAATTTAGGTTAAAACTAAAAATATTACACAAAAATAAATTCGACGACTTACAAATTAATGGGAGAAGTGATTGACACTGTATTCTACCATAAATTTTAGGTTGGGGGACAATTTCACCTAGCTAGGGTTAATTATAGGTTTATATGAGGAGGAGAAAAAAGGAGTGGAGGAAGAGAAGTAGTAGAGGGAGGAAGAAAGAGAGAGATGAAATCTAAAATGAAATTGGCTTATATAGTGTTTTTTGGGCTGCCCCCTAGTAAAAAAACACAATGGCAAACTTGTAATTTTTAGAAAAAATTTTGGGTTGCCCCTTAGTAAATGTGGAGGTGCCCCTATAAATTGCCTTTTTTGAGTTAAAACAGCAAACAGTCCTAAATTTGTGTTTGGCAGCTGCTTCTCTGGATTTGCTGCCTCGAAATTTTTTTCGGAAACCAACTTTATAAAGCAGGTTTTAGAGAAGAGCAAAAACCTGCTTTCTGAAATGACTTTTTTTGCTTCCTCTACTGTTTGGCGGACCCCACCACCCACCAAACCCCCCTCTTCCCTCTCTCTTTCTCTCTCCTTCCAAAGAATTCTTTGTGATCCATACTCCTTCATCTTCTCCAATGGAACCTCCAAGCTTCAAGCTTCAGCGCCGAGCCCCACCATCACAGCCCCACCGTGCGGTTCCCATCTCCAATGGAACCCACGTCTCCGACTCCGTCGAGCTCAAGGCCGAGGAGCACCGCCGAGCAATCAAAGCAACTGCTGCTGCCCCGGCGACGCGTCAGTGAGGCTCGTCGTCGTCAACGGTGGGCCCAGACGGTGGGCGCTGCAGGAGTGGGAGTCCTCCGAGCTGTCGACGGTGGGCCCAGGCAGGAGTGGGAGTCCTCCGAGCTGTCGACATTGTACGAGGGGCCCAGGTGGTGGACTCCGAGCTGTCGACATTGCACGAGCAACGAGCTGGACTCCGAAGCTCGAATCCCTCAGT
The DNA here is from genome assembly GCA_029216955.1 of Iris pallida. Classification (NCBI taxonomy): domain Eukaryota; kingdom Viridiplantae; phylum Streptophyta; class Magnoliopsida; order Asparagales; family Iridaceae; genus Iris; species Iris pallida. Next base: position 1,546,333 of record JANAVB010007400.1, on the reverse strand, counting down.
GAGGTTCGAATGCCTCGAATTTCTTGGTGAAGCTCGACTCCGCAGAGGATCGTCTTCGTCGTCTCCGGCGAGTTCGAGGCGTACTCCGCCTGAAGACTCCAGTTTGCCATTCTCCCAATGCGCCACCATCAGATCCAACTTTCTCGATCCTCTCCGATGTTGGTGATGGATCGTCATCTCCGAGACAAGATCACCGCTGAATCTCGATGGACACGGGGGTGGACACAGTCTGGACACAAAAGATCTAGACAAAAACAAATTTCTTAAAAAAAAATTACCAAACAGAAATTTCAACTTTTGTTTTTTAAAATTATTTTTCAGATGAAAGTACCCAAACGCAAAGACAAAAATTTTATACTCAGAAAACAACTTTATAACTTACTTTCAGAAAACTATTTTCAGAATCAAATTTCAGAAAACATATCCAAACGGACCCTAAGCTTTTATGTTAATTTTATTTTATCATTTATTATTATTATTATTTCCATATTAGTTAGTGGTTGAAATCCCATTTATTAGCTAGTTACTGTTGTTATTATGATTATGAAGGTGGATTATCATTATCTAGTATAAACTAATAATATACGTATAATTAGATGTAAGTATTTATATACATCATAATTTAAAAATAGTATGATTATTAATAGTCTCATTCTTGGGTATTATGTAGTATTATTTTCCATTATATTGTAAAAAAAAGTATGAATAGTATTGTAATTGGCACTACGCCTATTTTAGGTTTTGGGTTAGAAACCTTGGAAAATATTATTTTTTTAATATATAATTTTTTTTTCAATATATATATATATATATATATATATATATATATATATATATATATATATATATATATATATATATATAATTTAAGATTAAGTTTTTACAACAAATTATAGTTTCTGACTTAAAGTAATTTTTGCCTATACTTACTAAAAAAATATTTTTTTTGACTAGTAAATATAGATTTCTACCTAAAATATTATTTTTTTACAAAACTTAGAATTTTAGTCTAAAACAATTTTACAATATTTTTAAGTATTTTATCAAATATTTTTTGTAAATATAGCTTCTACCAAAATTTTACTTTTACAAAAATTAGAGTTTTTGCCTAAAAACAAATTCTTTTTTTATATATATATTTTTCAAGTATTTATCTCAAAATTATTTTATCTAATAAAATACATTTTTGAAGTATTATAAATAGTTTATTACTTATCCAATTTCCTCCCATTAGTCTCATGTCCGAGACTAATCCCATTGTTCCTAGTCCCTCGTCAATTCGATCTGTCCTCCTATTGTCCCTAGCTAATTTGACTGTCCTAGACCCGATGGAACAGTCCGTGCCATCATCAGAGGCCACTTTGCGTAGTTGTAACACAAGTCCTATTCGGTGCCACTTTGATCATCGTAACACACCAGGAGTCATACCAGGCAAGATACCTTGCCATTAGCTGATTATTTTACTTTAGCTCATATTCATGCATTATTCATTATTTATTTTCTGCAAAATAAACTGTGATACATGGCATAAGTAGATAGAATTTTTACTGTTTAGTTCTATTTCCTGCTATGTACTATTTTCTTATACATTGAACTTAGATTTAAGGGACCACCCTTTGTGTGTTGCATTCATAGGCCTTGACACATTTGTACCACGTTGTTGTGAGTCACATATAGAACTCGGACATGCGTGACTGGCTGGCCACCAGTACGTATAAGCCGTACGATAGGATTAATTGCTAATAGAGGTTGCATGCTTAGTTTGACTTAGTGGTTAATAGAGGTTATATGTGTTGTGGATACAACATAGTAGGCATTGGACAGAAAGGACATATCCTTAGCGTATGGGCTACTTTACACATTTCTCTTGTGACCGTACGCTCCATCGGAGATGCGGGTTGACGATCCATGATTATTGACGGCCACTGACGTTCTACGGAACGTTATGCTCTTATTGATTGGGCCTCTGGTGCCCCAAGGAGGACCATGCCGATCCCATTTTAGCCAGGGCCCATGCGTTGGAGGTTGTTCTTAAAACTGTATTCACTTAGACTGGTTAGGCACCCTTGTCCGTTAGGTATGAGAACTCTTGGCTTGGGTACTTGTATCTGACCGTGGCTTGAAATAATAACTTGTCGCGGATTAGTTCGCCACATCTTGTCCTTGTTTGGTTATAGGTGTGGCTTACTACTCCGATGAGAAGGTATTGAACCTTGTTGGGATCCGGATACCATATTGGATTCATGACTTGGAAAGATACTTCATCGTGGGTTAGTGTGCCATCTTCTGTCCTTGTTTGGTTGGGGGGATGGTATGCTAATTTAAATGGTGAGTTATTGGACCATGTTATGATCCGATCTTACTTATTATTATTGAGCAGTTATATTCAGTTCATATGGCATGATATTGTGTATCTTGTTACGTCCCTCTGAGGACCTGGTTATCTCTCTAGGTGTGTGTTCTTGTCTTCCGCGAGTATTCTAACCGAGGTCGTGATCTTCTCATTCCCTTCGAAGATGACGTGTCTTTGATCTTTTCTTGCTACTCTCGACAAATCATTTCATTTTTCATGTATTTCTTTTCTTACTTGTTGGTAGTGGATTTGTCTCTGCCCAACATATTGTATAAAGACTTTTTTATAGTTGATTATATGATATCTTTTATTTTTTTTATTTTGTGGATGAGATTAGTTAGCCTTGATTTTACTGTATTTACAGCTTACGTATATTTATTATACGGCTGGCATGTCTATGTTCCTAGTCCTACGTATTTTGGGACTGGGACATTACACATGTGTTGTGCGTGACCGTCGGCACCCGACTCCCGAGCTCCCCTCCTCGTGGCGAGAAGAACCTCCGTCTCACCATGATTGCACGCCTCCCCGATGTCGGACTCCTCCGCGCCTCCATGGTTGTAGCCGTCGGATCTACCGAGCAGCTCCCAGACCGCCGGCACCGCACACAACCAACCCTAGCTTCCATTTCGTCGACCGATGTAAGCCTATGTTTGCCTCCTCGTTCTCGACTCCATCTTCCTTCTTCTCCTTCCTTTTCCTCTTTGTCCCCATTATTGCTGTAAAGAATTCGTAGGAGAATTAATGGAGAGAGAGGGGAAGAGCTCTCGTTTTCTCTCGTATTTTATTTTCTTATGGGGACTCTGACACTCACTCACTCTTTCTTCATGATTTTCCCCTTTAATTGATAAATCAGAAAGAGAGAGAAAGTGTGTAATTAATGGTGTTGTATATTGAATAACTACTATTATTAATATTACTGATGGTAGATGTATAAGTGTGTAATCAATGGTGTTGTATATTGAATAACTACTATTATCAATACTACTGATGGTAGATGTATTCATATGTATACTAATGAATGTAAGTAGTATCAACATTATTATCATTGATATTATTATTATTATTATTATTATTATTATTATTATTATTATTATTATTATTATTATTTTCATTAGTTTTATTATTTAGAATATTACTATTATTATTGTTTCTGTTGAATAGTGAAAGATTTTTGGGGTTATGGTTCACTATTGGGCTTTTGAATAATAAGTTGATTTTGTTAGAATTAATTATTATTTAACTATATTAGCCATGGGTATGGAATAAATAGATTTGGGCCTATACATGTATACTTCAAAAAAGTTATATGGGCTATGTGTTTTGGGACTTAGAAGCATTAAAATAAATATTATATTATTTTTTTCTCTATTTAGAATATAGATTTTTGACCAAAATTTTATATTGATAAAAATTAGATTTCTAATCCCAAATGATTTTTCTTGATTTCAAAGTATTTATCCAAAAAATTTGTATTTGACTAATAATATATAGTTTCTACATATTATAAATATTTTTCAAATAGTATACATATTATTAGGTTGGACTATTGTATATTAATTAGATTCTAATCCAATTAGCTACCTTTACTTCTTCTTCGATATGGAGCATTGGGGTTTATTGAAGTTATATAAAAAGGTATAGTTTTTATAAAAGAAATTTATATAAGCATTTCCAAAAAGGGCTAGCTATAAATACTTTTGGTTTTAATCATATTTTGGTCTCGGGCCTCAATAATGTATTGGGTTTGTTATTTTAATAGGAATAGACTTATTGTGAGACTTTTCAAATATAATTATTATTATTTTGAGTTTTATATAGGAAGGGTTTTCTTTAATAATGCTTTGGACTTCTACATTTATACAAGGAAATTTTTAAAAACAAAATATATGTTTCCCTAAACCATATAGATATATACATTTAGTTTCTAAACAAGGTTTCAAATATAAATTTCCAAATAAATATGATTTTATAAACTCAATCAAACCTTAACCAAAACTCTTCTCTATACTGGCTTGTCTAATTTCGATTATGACTAATTGAACGTTACATATTTCCTCGCAAATTCGGACTTCTCCACATCGAACCTAGCTAGTTAGACTATCCTGGATTCAATAAAATTATCGGTTTCAGCAGCTAAGGACCCCAGCGAGAACAGTTCCTATTTTGTTTTCAATATTCTTAATTACTATAATTGCATGATTAGTAATACATATTTGATTCTTGACACGTTCAGCACACAGGTCAATGTCATATGGATTTTAGTCATGATATCATATTTTATTTTACCGTGTTTCGTGATTTATTGTCGTGGCTAATCCATATGTAATAGTCGGGTGGGAAAGTACGTACTAAGTAGATATTGTTGGTGCTTTCTTTACATGGAGAGAGCTTGCTCTCAACATGCCTTGTAAAAGTTTAGTCCCACATCGAAAATGCACCATGAGTTATCTCAACATATACTTGGTTGTGTTGTTGAGAGATGCACATGGGGTGGTGACCCTAAGGAGGGAACCATGTGGGTGATTTTACTAGGAGGTAAGAATAAGGCTCCAAGGATTAAGCATTAATGCTTTTGTCATTCTCTTGGATTAATTCCATTTGGAGCTAAGCCCCAAAGGGGCTTAGCAACTCGAACTCGGACTCGGGCTCGGGCTCGGGCTCATGGGCTCATGAGGCATAATGTGGCATTTTGTTGGCGCACTTTGCACTTAGCACGTCAGCAGTCATGCGGCCACATGCGGCTCATGCGGCCAGGCTGCTGCTGCTGCTACCGCATGGAGGGCTCCGCTGACTGTGCAGGCTACAAGTCAGTTATGGAAAGACTGATTCAATGCGATTAATTCAGATCCACTTTTTGTGGGATTTGAATTAATTTCGTTGCTATCTTTGTGGAATTTGAATTAATTTCGTTGCTATCTTTGTGGGATTTGATTCAATCTTTCCATAACTGAAGAGGCGGCTAGCGTTTCCACCCTCTCTCTATATATACTCTCTTCTGGCCTCCTTTGTGAGGGACTACGAATTTTATAAGTCAGAAAAGAGAGAGAGAGAGAGAGGGAGCTGCTGCCGCCATTGCAAGTCCATCCGAGGAGTCCGAACAGAGGTGACTTCGAGCTTTTCACAAGTTCTTCAACTTGCTGGTTCCTGGAAGCAATTCGTGTAGGACGAATCTTGCTTTGAGCAACGGTATTTTGACACCCCAGCAACTTTTTTTCATCTCATCTTTCTCTAAATTATTGTAACTCGTTCTGTCCCAATTGCAACACGTTTGCAAGGAAGAACAAGAGATCTTCTCTTCTCTATTTCCCTCCTTCATATTGTAATCTGGCTATTTGGCTTTTTGTATCATCGTAGATCTTGAGTTTGATCACTACAAAGTTTTTGTGTGACTCTCAGATCTCGATTGCATCAGTTTTTCCATCTTTGGTCAAGCCTCGGGACTAACAATCTCAAAGCAAGATCCTTGTACATGGAAAACATTAATGCTTCGCTCGTCCAATCGGACTACTGTAAGTTGGAAAAGTTCGATGGAGAGCATTATCAAGTCTGGAAGAGGAAGGTTTATCTAACTCTTCAACTCAAAGACGTTGATCATGTACTGTTGGAGGAAGAACCTTCTGTTCCAGACACTGGGTCTACTGCCGCAATCAATGCGGCTACCAAACTCCAGGCCAAATGGAGAAGGGAAAATAGCATCTGCAGGCTTCTCATCCTGAATGCTATGGAGGATTCCTTGACAGAATCCTACTCGAAGAAGGAATTTGCCAGAGACATATGGGAATCTGTAGAAAAACTGTATGAAGAAGACAGGAACAGGAGCAAGATGTTTATGGTTGAAAAATATCACAAATTGCTCTTTGAGGACGAGAAGTCCATGTTGCCACAGGTAAAGGAATTTCTGAAGCTGCATCAGAAACTGGAAGACGAAGAGATGCCCCTTCTCGACAAGTTTGTCGTTGGAGGGATCGTCTCAAAACTTTCTGCTGGATGGAGTACCTTCTATGCAAGGATGCTCAGAAAGAAGCTAGACATTAGCTTGGGAGATCTACTTCAAGAGATCCATGTTGAGGACGAGATGCGTTCCTAACAGAAGATGGACACTCTGTCCAAACAGTTGGCTAAGGTCAATCTAGTGCAGACGAGAGATCCCAAGGGGAAGCAGGCGGCTTCTTATCACAAGAAGGACTTCACTAATCTAAAAGTGAAGGGTCCTTCATTCAAGCAACAGAAGTCCAAGTCCCAAGTGACTTGTTTCAATTATGGCAAGAAAGGCAACTACAAGAGTGAATGCAGATCCAAGCCTAAACAATCAGAGAAAGGTGAGCCTAGTAAGGTTTCATTGGTTTCTAACATTTTTGCTATGATCGCACAGGTCACAATTATGGGGTTGACTCTGACTGGTGGATAGACACTGGTGCGACTTGCCATGTCTGTTCTGGCAAGGAATGGTTTGTCACGTATCAGTCGATATCTGAGAAGGTTTTTATGACAAACCAGGCCCAAGCTAAAGTTCTGTGGATCGGGACTGTGGAGCTGAAACTTACTTCTGGAAACACTCTGACGCTTCAAGGTGTGAAGCATATTCCGGTGATTGCCAAGAACCTGATCTCTGGGAGCCTGCTCTGCAATACAGGCTTGAGGATGGACATCAATGCTGGTCAGATGGTGATGTCCAAGAAGGGAACATACTTCGGGAAGGCTTATTAAACCGAAGGAATGTTTAAAATTCAGCTTGTCAACCAGTTTAATGACATTAATGCAGTTGTATTTTCTGATTATTCTCTTGAGTTGTGGCATAATAGACTAGGACATGTTCATTGTAAAAGAATTAACAAAATGTTTAGTCTATGACTTATCTCCAAATGTGGGGGTAAGGTGGAGAAGTGTGAAGTGTGTGCTCAGACGAAGATCACAAGGAAACCCTTTCATCGGGTCAATCGAAGCACAGATCTTCTAGAGTTGGTACACTCCGATATCTATGACTTCAAACATTTCTCCACGAAGGCCGGAATGAAGTATTTCATAACCTTCATCGATGACTTCTCAAAATACGCGTTCGTCTACTTGCTCAAGACTAAAGACGAAGCTTTCGAGAAGTTCAGAGAGTTCAGGGCCGAAGCTGAACGGCAGACTGGACAACAACTCAAGAGGTTGAGAAGTGATCGATGAGGGGAGTACAAGTCTCATGACTTCGCATCGTTCTGCAAAGAACATGGAATCATATGCGAGACTACTGCTCCATATTCTTCTCAATACAACGGAAGTAGCAGAGAGGAAGAACCGAACATTAACAGAAATGATGAATTCAATGCTGCTTACTGCAGGTCTTCCAAAATGCTACTGGAGAGAAGCTGCATTAACGGCCACTTTCATTCTGAATAGAGTGCCATATGCAACTTCGGACGTAACTCCTCATGAACTCTGGTTCAAAGTCAGACCAAACTTGAATGTCGTTCGAGTGTGGCGGTGTCTGGCGTATGTGAAGCTCTCAGATCTGAAGATTCAGAAGCTGGGGACAAGGACTATGAAGGCGATCTTCTTGGGGTATGTCGAGAAGAGTGATGCTCGAAGATTTCTTGATATTGAGTCAAATCATATCATCGAATCTCGCGATGCTGAATACTTTGAATACAAGTTTGCAAAAGACAAAAACATTATTCTTTCGAACATTCCGGAAAATGATGTAGGTACAAATGAGACTGAAATCTCATATGGGCCAGTAGTCCAAGAAGAAGCTGTTTTTGATGAAACAACTCTTGTACCAGAACTCACAGAGCCGTCAGCAAAGCGAGCGAGGAGACCTAAAGACTTCGGAGATGACTTTGTCACCTATCATGTGGAAGCAGATCCGCTTACCTATGATGAGGCGATGAAGACCAAAGATGCTATCTTCTGGAAGGAGGCAGTGAATAACGAGTTTGACTCTATCACCTCCAATAACACATGGGTGTTGTTAGATCTACCTGAAGGAGAAAAGCCCATCGGATGTAAATGGATCTTCAAGAAGAAGATGAAGGCAGATGGAACTATTGACAAGTTCAAGGCCAGGCTGGTAGCCAAGGGATTTTCTCAGAAACAGGGGATAGACTACTTTGACACGTACGCTCCAGTAGCTCAGATGATCACCATCAGAATGTTAATCGCTCTAGCAGCTATACATAAGTTGGCGATACATCAGATGGATGTAAAGATAGCATTCCTGAATGGGGAGCTGACCGAAGAGATTTACATGCAACAGCCAGATGGATTTATCGTCAAAGATCTTGAAGACAAAGTCTGCAAGTTGGTAAAATCATTGTATGGTTTGAAGCAAGCTCCCAAGATGTGGCATGAGAAGTTTGACAAAGTTATTAGGAAAAACGGCTACAGAGTCAGCGAGACGGACAAATGTGTTTACACAAAGTTCGCTGATGGAAGAGGAGTCATCGTTTGTCTATATGTGGACGACATGCTAATCCTAGGGACGGATATAGGCTGTGTCACGGAGACAAAGAAGTTCCTCTCAAAAAAGTTCAGTATGAAGGACTTGGGGGATGCAGATGTCATCTTGGGCATAAAGATCATCCGGACAGACACTGGAGTAGCGCTGTCACAATCTCACTACATTGAGAAGATGCTCACACGCTATGGGTATAAGGATCTTCCAGGGATCGATACGCCATACAGGGGTGATCAGAAGATGAAGCCAAACTCGAAGGAAAGCGTCAGACAGCTGGAGTATTCTAGCATTATCGGAAGTTTGAAGTACGCAACCACTGCCACAAGGCCTGACATAGCTTTTGCCGTGGGAATGCTGAGTCGGTTCACAAGCAACCCAGGGATTGAGCACTGGAAAGCTGTGAAGCGGGTGATGAGATATCTCAAGAAGACTCAGACATATGCACTGCACTACAACGGGTATCCGACAGTAGTGGAAGGCTTCAGTGATGCTAGCTAGTGTTCAGAGGTGGAAAGCGAGAGATCCACAGGAGGATATGTCTTTTCCTTGGGTGGAGCTGCTATATCGTGGAAGTCAAAGAAGCAGACTATACTCTCTCGTTCCTCCATGGAATCTGAATTCTATGCACTTGAAACTGCAGCAGATGAAGCAGAATGGCTTCGGGAGCTCATGTATGATCTTCCAGTGGTTGGGGCTCAGATACCGGCGATATCGATATACTGTGACAACCAGGCGACTGCGGCGGTGGTATCAAATGACCTCTTCAACGTGAAGAAGAGGACTGTGCGGTTGAAGCACAGGGTAGTACACGATCTTATCAAAAGAGGTGTAATTGCAGTGATTGATGTTCGGAGTCAGGAGAACCTGTCAGATCCATTCACAAAGGGCCTCAAGCGCCAGTTGGTCGATGACACAGCTTGTAAAATGGGCTTGAAGGTATTCTGATAGTGTGTCTTTGTAATCATACCATAAAGTTTTATGCTATTAGTTCAAAGAGAAATCTACTAGGCATCTAACTTTTGGTTCAAAGGAGGATCACTGACTGGAAAACTATCAGGTAACAGTGGATACGTGTTCTCTGGAACATGGAAGGGATACGGACCCATAACCACTGTTGTCTACTATGTATTTTCTGTGAAAAAACAGATCATGTGGAAGGTTGGCTTAAACGCCTTAATGAGTTCTCAGGGAGAGTGAATGCCTGGTGTGCTTTACAGGAAGCACAGTAGAGCAGCACTACAAGGAGTGAAACTCCATGCTACAGTGGGGTGACTCCATCATGAGGTTCCCAGGTCTGGGATAATGCCTCGGCTTTGCAAGCCAAGTCATAGCAGCATAGCACCGCAAATAGGCAGGTAGCCTAATGATGTATGACGTAATTAAAGAGTTGTAGACAGCACTACAAAGGGGAGGATGGCCCCATGTTACATTGGCACGACACCACGATGAGGTACCTAGGTAGGGGTAAAGCCTCGACCTTGCAAGCCATGTCGTTGCAGCATAACACCGCAAGGAAGCCTTAGGCTTCATGCTGAGTAGATTGGCACTACAAAGAGGCTGAGACCTCATGCTACAGTAGTATGACACTAGGATGAGGTTCCTAGGTAGGGGTAATGCATCGGCTTCAGGCCATGTCATAGCGGCGTAGCACCGCAAGGAAGCGCAAGGCTTCATGCCATGTCTCTTTAATAAAGAACTCACCTATAGTGTATGGAAAGAGATATCAGGCCGTCTCTTGAGGGTAAACTTGTAGACGCCCAAAATTATACACTGAAACCAGGCTGGCACAGGACCTTTAATGTGCAGCCAGAAGCACACGTAACTACACTTTGTGAGTGGAAAGAATTACAATTGTGGTGCAGAATTCAAGGCGTAGTCCATTCTTGTATCACATTGTTATTTAACCCATGCGGGAAGATTCAAGTCGTCAGCGACATCTATCTTAATGCAAAATGGACAGTTACTGTGGGGAACGCTCAACCCTGGACACATATATATATGTTGTGATATATGGGGGATTGTTGGTGCTTTCTTTACATGGAGAGAGCTTGCTCTCAACATGCCTTATAAAAGTTTAGTCCCACATCGAAAATGCACCATGAGTTATCTCAACATATACTTGGTTGTGTTATTGAAAGATGCACATGGGATGGTGACCCTAAGGATGGAACCATGTGGGTAATTTTACTAGGAGGTAAGAATAAGGCTCCAAGGATTAAGCATTAATGCTTTTGTCATTCTCTTGGATTAATTCCATTTGGAGCTAAGCCCCAAAGGGGCTTAGCGACTCGGACTCGAACTCGGACTCGGACTCGAACTCGGACTCGGGCTCGGGCTCGGGCTCATGGGCTCATGAGGAGTAATATGGCATTTTGTTGGCGCACTTTATACTTAGCACGTCAGCATTCATGCGGCTCATATGCGGCCATGCGGTCTTATACGGCATGCAGCTCATATGCGGCCACATACGGCCTCATGCAATCTCATGCAGCTCATGCGGCTCATGCGGTCCATGCGGCTCATGCGGCCAGGCTGCTGCTGCTGCTGACGTATGGAGGGCTCCGCTGACTGTGCAGGCTACAAGTCAGTTATGGAAAGACTGATTCAATACGATTAATTCAGATCCACTTTTGTGAGATTTAAATTAATTTTGTTGCTATCTTTGTGGGATTTGAATTAATTTCGTTGCTATCTTTGTGGAATTTGATTCAATCTTTCCATAACTGAAGAGGCGTCTAGGGTTTCCACCCTCTCTCTATATATACTCTCTTCTGGCCTCCTTTGTGAAGGACTACAAATTTTATAAGTCAAAAAAAAAGAGAGAGGGAGAGGGAGTTGCTGTCGCCATTGCAAGTCCATCCGAGGAGTCAGAACAGAGGTGACTTCGAGCGTTCCACAAGTTCTTCAACTTGCTGGTTCCTGGAAGCAATTCGTGTGGGACGAATCTTGCTTTGAGCAACGGTATTTTGACACCCCAGCAACTTTTCTTCATCTCATCTTTCTCTAGATTATTGTAACTCGTTCTGTCCCAATTATAACACGTTTGCAAGGAAGAACGAGATATCTTCTCTTCTCTATTTTCTTCCTTCATATTGTAATCTGGCTTTTTGTATCATCGTAGATCTTGAGTTTGATCACTACAAAGTTTTTGTGTGACTCTCAGATCTCGATTGTATCAGTTTTTCCATCTTTGGTCAAGCCCCGGGACTAACAGATATGTGATCAACCCCGTCGACTATGTTTTATTTCATACAATGTAGTGTAACACCCATATTCTGAATACGTATTTTGTCAAGCTTGCATGTATTTCAGACCTGTATTTATTTTCTCGAATTTTGGCATATACTTGTAATTGGCTTGACTTGCAGATTTTGGTTCTCGTAATTGGGTTTTACCTGGCTTGGTTTATTTTATAGAGGAGAATTGGTTTGATTTGGTTTGGTTTAGTTTAACATGCATTGGAACACCTTAGCCTATGTTCAACCCTCATTCCACTACAACCCACCCTCTTTATTATCCCCACCTAACACTCTCTCTCCTCATTACTTCCCTCCATTAAATTTTTCTTCTTCTTCCTTCCTCTACACAACACTCCACCCATAGGCAAGTGCACCTTGCCACCACATGAGAACCACTTTTTATTTGTCCATTAGCTAGATTAGGCCATGGAGATTAATATTAGAACTTGATATTTTGTGATTTGGAGTCTCCATTGTTCTAGATCTAAGTTTTTTTATTTTCGAATTTGCATGGTTTTGATCTATTTTAGTTGAGATTTTGTGGGTTTTGATGCTTCCATGTGGAAGAGAATTCAATTTTACTCAAGTTAGACCTTTAAAAATCTAGATTTGGTTTTGATTTGATAAAGATATGAAGATTTGAACTTTGGAGTTCTTGGAGTGTTCTTTTCGGCCTGGAGAAGGAGACTGCAGCCTGCGCTCTTTAGCGCAGTGCTGGACTGCGCATCCCCCTCTCGGCCTGCGCTCTTTAGCGCAGCGCCGACCGCGCAGCTTGCCCCTTGGCGAACTGCGCTCAACCCCAGCGCGCATCCATCCATGCGCAGTCTACTCTTGCGCAGTCTGCCCATTCGCAGTCCGCTCATGCGCAATCTGACTCATGCGCAATCTAACCCTGCGCACTTCACCCCTGCGCAGTTCAACCCTGCGCCATCTATCTCCTACGCCAACCATTCCTGCGCCATCCACCCCTGCGCAATCTGACGCCTGCACAATCTGACGCCAGTGCCAACCAAATCAGCGCAAGCCGACTTCTGCGTAGCTCACTCCTGCGCAGTTGGCCCCTGGCGCACTTGACTCCTGCGCAACCCGACCCCATGGACCCTTGCGCAATCTGTCCAATCGTGGAGATTGGTTTTATTTTTCCTTAAGCTTGACTCTTCTATAGCCATGTATATTGATATTTTATTAGATATTTTACGTCCATTTTATATCCTTACGCCTTTTGTCATGAACTTGATTTTACTTAATATGTTTGGAATGACTATTGTACATGGCATGGTATGACAAGGAACTAGCATAACACGACAGTGATCCGTAGTGGTGCACTCCTGACATGACCAACCTGACATGATAGTGGCCCGTCGTGGCGCACTCCTGACAAGTACCCTGACATGATTTATCTTGATGCTGTTGCGACGGCTAACTTGATTCGTATAATCAACTTGACACCGTGGGTGTTCCTGCTTGCTTGCTTGTGCAATCCACTTGTCTTGTCTTGCATCATGTCTATGACGTGACTTCCTGGTTCCCACGGTCAGGGATTCATACTGAATATGGATTAGGCTAATGACTAGATCAAACTATAGTTCATGGAGAATTTCCAGTCACAGGCAATCTCGTTATCTGGGCGCTCTTAATTGGACTTGTAGCTTGCCGACGAGTAGAGCACATTTCCAGCGCACTGTCATGTGTTGCACCCTCTAAGTCACCTAAGGGTATATCGTCTCCGGGGCGATGTACCCAACCATACTCTCAACCCGCGGAAGGATAACTGGATGGTCTGCAGGGCTTGGGACTGGAAAATTCTCATTGCATCTTGTTAGTAATTAGGCTTGTGATAACCCTAGTTAGTTAAAGTAGTAAGCCGTAGTAAGTGCTTGGCCGTTTGTGAATGAATGATGTCTAGCCCTGTCTAAGCCTTGTCTAGTCCTTGTATCTGGATCCCCTGAACATGATTGTTTTACTTATCTTAACAATAAATGGGTAGAGACAGAAGCTATTCAGGCGAAGGGTTACAACCCCGGTCCTTGTTTGGTTTACGGGTTGTAATCTGGCTCCCGGAATGGTTCTATGTCCCTAGTCATTTATTGTCCTGCTGTACTTCTATTACTTGTACTTTTCTTCTATTTTCTTATGTTCTGATATGTTGGCTTTTGTTCTTATTTCGTGGCCTCCTTTGTGGCACTTGCTCTTTCTGGGGTTTGACCCAGCTGGTTTTGTGTGGCCAGATTTAGGAGCAGTTCCCGAGGATCTTCCGAACCTCCAGCCCGATGGTGGCGACTAGAAGGAACCCGGGCTACGAGTGGGTTTTCTATTTTGTTTCGCTCACTCTATTGTAAAGTTATTCTTTTGAGGCGTTTAGCCGACGAGCACCTGTTAGCTCGATGCACTTTACTTACTGTCTGCCTACGGGCTGTAAACATGATTGACAAATCCTAGGGTTGATCATGTATGACTTAACTCTTGCTAGTCCTAGCATTTTGTACGACTAGCTTCATGATCAGCTGATATGTAATATTTGGGACGCCTTTTATTGTATATTTGGTGGTCAAACATCTTGTGATCATATTACTTGCTTGAGATTGAGACAATAGGCTTGACATAAGAGACCGTTGGCTTGTAGTAAACCCTCATATCTAGACAGTCGTGACCGTGTAGTTGAGATGTATTCTATTTCAATATACGTAGCTGGCTATGTACGCCCCCGCTCTCCAGTATTCTGGTTCTGGGGCGTGACATGTAGACCATGTAGACCATACTTTATTTCATGTAATGTAAACTGTGTAGACCGTATTTTATTTCATACAATGCAGACAGTGTAGCCCGTATGGTGTAGTGGACCAGCCTGATCACATATTGAACAGTGTACTTCAAATCATGTAGTTGGTTAAGATTCCTTGTTCCATGCTTTACTTCTTTTTATAGTTCATGTCAACTATTTTCTTTTACTTCCCATGCCATATTTATAGTTTATTTCTTTTATCATATATGTCATGACTTTTTACTATTTTTATAGTCGTTATTATATATTGGAACTGCATGCTTGGATTGTACTCATTACATTCCTGACTAGAAACCAATATTTTACAGATTAGTTGCGGCTACTATTTAGCATCGGATTCTTGGGGAGATACGGGTGTATATGCTGAGGTCAACCTAGAAGCTAGTTAGAATGTTAAAAATTATTGTATTAGATTTTGTGAGGTATTGTACTTTTTTTTTAAATGTAAACTTAGAATGTTGTAAATTCATTTAGTATTTGTGAATGAGCAGTAAAAAAATAATTATAAATATTTTATGATTTGAGCATTATGGTCTAGACAGTGTTCTACCGCCGATATCGTGGTGTAGGCTGGCTTGCGCACGCACTCGCATCCGAAAAAAGAAAAAAGGTGCGGGTCGTGACACAAACTCTCTCTACCTATGCATCGGGGCTGCTGCTCTGACCTGCTATTGATTTTACCTGACTTAATGGACTTGAGCAAACTGTGCCGAATGCTGACATTGAAACTGCTGAGATCGCGTCGAAAGAAGATACTAAACATGGGATCGGGCTGACTTTGCTGGCTAAACTGACTGGAGTGGAGTGAACTGAGCTGCCAACAGTTGCTAAGATGGTACTGGTACTTAACTCTGTGGAGACGGGATCTGATGCCGACCTACTTCCTGAACTACGGAAGAAGACGGAGCAATAGAATCCTCGAAATAAATAGATAAGAAGGTGAGGTGTCCCTGAAGGATAAGGACACGGGATATCAATAATAGACAGGAACAGAGCAAGGATATGCCAATCATGTCTACAGTTCAAGGAAAGCGAGAAAGGCGATAAGCAAAGGGAAATCAAATGAAGACAATTATATGATTAAGATTCGAACAAGATGAATCCTCCATAAGTCTGAAGACAGACCTATATAGGCCACCAAAAAAATCCTGTCACGCCCCAGAACCAAAATACGGGAAAGCGGAGGCGAAATAAAGCCAGCTACGTATATCAGACTACGCCAGCTGTAAACCCCCTCATTTTTACTATGATTTTTTTTATAAAAATTGGTTTTGATTATATTTGTGTATTGTACGCCGTGCACAAAATTTGCGTTTTTCATATTTGCTCGTCGAGTGCGAATATGTGCGAGGTACACATTTTTAGAAAAACGGTTTTGATTATAGATTTTTTTTTCATGAAGGATAGTTTCAAAATAATATATATAATAATTATTTTTATAAAAAGTTGTGAAAAGTATCTATCGAGGTTGCCAAAACTTATTATTTTATTTATTTATAAAAGGCTATCTTATTTTAATAGTGGTAATTTAGAAAACTAGATTTATGTGAATATTCTACTCGTGTAAAGCACATGAAAATTATTTCATGTATATTTTCAAAATTAATTTTTATTATTTATAATAAATTATTTAGCAAGAAGGTATTTTAAAATATTTATGTATATTCCATATTAGTAGTTAAATATTTATGGTAATTTTTGAAATTATTTTTATTATTTTATTATTTATGAGGATATTTTGAAAATTATATTTAATGTTTGAATAGTATTATAATTTAAATTAAGATTTAAATTTATTGAATTTATTCTTACTAGTTTTAAACTTACAGATCAAATTTATATAAATATAAATTCGGATTTGGATTTTGATTTGATCGGTACTAAATTAATTTAAATAAACTATAATTTATCTACGGGAGTTTTAAATTAATCATAATCTTTATCTATCAAGAATTCCTCAACCCTATAAATAGGAGAGCCTCCATATTATTTTTCTCCTCAATTCTTCCACAAGTTTCTCCACAAATGTGTTGTGCATCGTGTCCGTGCTCCTATCCAAACCATTATAGCTTTATATTACATTTACATGTTCCAGTCATCATGTCCGACACACCCGAACACATCACATCGTCTCCATCCCTGTGTTGGATACAACCTGACACCATCAACCCGACAACAAAACCTAATCTAAACCTAGTCTACAGGTGCCTCCAGCCAACTCCGCCACCATCGTCGGACCGCCACGCCTACACTGTCACCGCCACCTTCACCACGCCCTGCCTTCCGAACTGCCAACAGTCCTGGCCCCTAGCCTCCCTTTCCCCTCGGCCGATACCGCAGCAACCATCTTCGACCACCACCTTTACCACCGCCACCACCGTGGCAGACCCATCTCCGCCACAGCCCGACCACGCCTCCACCACGACCGCCGCCATGCCCGCACCCATCCGGCCATACTCCCCAACTAATACACCGGCCGTCACCGCAACCCCATAACCACTACCATCACCGACGTCACCAAACCCACCACCGTCGTACCAAAATCCCATCACCAAACAAATTCCCCAAAAGCACCAAAACCACCACCACCAGCATCACTCACCTCCGTTGTGCCCGAGTAGTCCCAGTCCTCCGTTGATCCGTCGTCGACCTCCCAGGGCCGCCGCCTCCTTGCGCCAGATCCCGATCCCGCCGCTGCGTGCGTCTTCCCCGACCACGCAGAGCCCCTTCGCTGCACCCAGGCCGAAGCGCCGAGGAACGCGCTCCACCAAGCCGCCCTGAGGACGACCTTCCGTAGACAGCGCCGCCGCCATCATCCACTGCGGGCCCCCTTCCTCGCCGCGTTAGACCGCCCTCGGCGGTGAGCTAGGTCATAAGGCCAGCGCCGGCCCGCGGTCTCCACCGTCTCACTGTAAGTCTCTCCGCGATCTCCTTTTTCCCCCTCCTTCTCACACTCTCCCACCCGATCGCTCTCCCTCTCTCTCTCTCTCTCTTCCCTTCTCTTTCCTTAAAAGAAATCAACAGTTCTCGATTTGGGGAGGAGGCTCATGATTTTTTGTTTGTGTTGGTGTTAATTAGAGATAAAGTAGAGATTGTATTTACAAATTTTTTTAGTGGTGTTGTTAGCTATTATATTTTTGGTAGGAGACAGTAGGTATATTGATTTCCTTTATCATTATTATTTCCTTGATGCTTAGTGGTATTATTTTGTCCATTTAATATTAGTATTATCTACTTTTGGAATAAAGTAAAAATAATTATTAAATACTTTCTAAAAATTAGACTTGAACAAAATACAGTATTTTAGCATTTTTACATATTTTCAAGATTTTGGGAATAGAAACCCAAAATATATTATAACAGTATGTTGTACTTTAAATACAGCCTACTTACCTAAAATAGTGATTGGGAAAACTTAGAATTTTAGGCCTAAATCAATTTCCATATTTTTAAGTATTTATTTAAACTATTTTACTATGTATAGATTTCAAAATATAATTTCCTAGTACTTTCCAAATGTTTATCAAGCATACTTTTAAAATATAGTTTCTATTTAAAATCATATTCTTACGATCTTAGAGTTTTTTTAAAAATGGCCCTTTTGATTTTCAACTAGGTATTTTCAAAAATATATATATTTTTAGGAGATAAAATCTAGTTTTCATTTATTACAAATATTCTACCAATAGTATACTATACCACAAAATCTCCTTTAGCTATCGCCATTTACTCGTGACTGACCATATTCTCTATTCCTCGCAACTTCAACCCATACATAACGACCATGACAATCGGACAAATCAGGACTTGTCGGAGCATCGCACCACCCCAAGCGTCTCACCAGGCAAGACACCTTACCTTACTGTTTACTTACTTTCTCAATATCATGCATGTTTTACTTATTACTTATTTCTAGCAAATGTAAATTTGTTCTTTCAAAACCGTATGTAGATTCAAATTACTATACTTTAGTTTTCATATGCATTTTGACTTAGAGTTAAGGGACCACCCTTGTGTGTGTCGCATTCATTGGCCTCGACACCTGTGTGCCATGAAGTCGCGAGTCGTATATAGATACGGACTTACGTACTGACTGATCATCGGTGCGTACAGGCCGTACGTTAGGATATGACTGCTAATAGTTATGGATGTCTAGAAGACTTAGCGGTTATTAGAAATATCGTGATGTGGATACAGCACGTGTAGTACATGGGGAGGGAGAAGACAGCTATTAGGCGTAGGGGCTTTCACTCGTTTACTTTCCTCTAGATGCCCTTAGTGACTCAGTCGAGTGCTAGTGGGTCATGTATTTACTTTCCTCTAGCTGCCGTTAGTGACTCACCCGAGAGCTAGTGTGACGTGTATTTATTTGTTACTTTTCTCTAGATGCCACTAGTGCCTCTGTTGAAATGCTAACGTGCCGTGTTTCTAGTTTCGGAAGGCCCCTGTGTGGAACGTTGTCTTCAAAGTGCATTTTCACATAGAATGGTTAAGGACCTTTATCTGTTTAGACATATACAATTTTCTGTTGAGCTAACTATATTCAGTTTATGGCATGATATTATGTGTCTTGTTACGTCCCTCTGAGGACCTGGTGATTTCTCCAGGTGTGTGTTTTGTGATGTTGCGCAGGTGCTCTAGCCAAGACCATGACTTGCTCCCTTCCATCGAGGATGATTGCAGCTGAATCGTCTTCGCATCGCTCGACAATTTCTTAATTTTGTATTTTCTCTTTGTTGGAAGTAGATTTGTCTCCGTCCAACGACTTATGTAAACAATAATTCATAAGTTATTATAAATTCTTTCTTCTTTATTTGTGGATGAGATTAGTGTCATGGCTTTCTACACTTTACAGCTTATGTATACATACGATGGTTCCATATATTGGAGTATACTTCGTATGTATGCAGCTGGCATGATTATGTTCCTAGTCCTACGTATTTTGGGACTGGGGCGTTACACCAGTACCCCAAGATATGATCATGGTTGTCTAAAAGACAAGTGGGAAGACTCTAGCATGCCACTGACGACTCCTATGGTCGAACAAATCCTATCTCAATCCAGCAATAACAAGTATCAAGAGTATATCACATATGAAAGTAAAGAGGCATCCTAAAATACTATATCATACATGACCATGAAGCTAATGAATACAAAATGCTACACTAGCAAAGTACCAATATACATGATCACTATATCAGTCTAGATCTAATATAATACATCATGTTGACCGAAGTCTGAGAAAGTCTTAAAATAATCGGACTAACACATGCCCTAGCTAACACCATAAAATAAAATGAACCGCAAGTGGTAAGAAAAGAAAACTCACTCACGAGGAGGAACAACCACATATCTAAGCAGGCGGCAGGTCATCCAGAGAAAGGTAGGAGAATCCTTGGGCTCCAGCGGTAAATCTGGCCAAACAAAACCAGTAGGGTCAGAACCCCAAATAGCAAGTACCACAAGGAAAGCTCGAGGTGAACGACAAACAACACATCAACATATAGCAGATGTAAATAAATGTGGTTCAAGACTAGTGCGGTACCAATACACGTATATCGATAATAGAAAAGACTGAATAAAAATATTAAACAATATAGCAATAAGGATGAATAAGTCGATGAGCAACAAGAGACTTAGGAACTACTCGAATTCGGAGCCACAACCCTAAAATCAAACAAGGACCGGGATTGCAGATATTTTTTCGAGCAGAACTTAGCCTCTGGTCACTCACCGACACATGAAGCATATAAAGTAATACACAACAAAAAGTGCATGGCCAATCATTGCCTACGACTTGCTATCATTAACTAGCTAGGGTTATCTGTAAATTCATGAACCCAAGTTATTCATTTATTTATTATCTTATTATTTATTTTATTGTTGATACATAATTTCTCTCTCTAATATATATAATATAGATAGGTTAAATAAGGAATTTACTACTTCTTGCAAAAAGAAAATATATAAGGGGTTTCATTACAAATATTTCCAATTCAAGTTCTGTAGGCCGACCTTCCCTTTTGAAACTCTGTTCGAGCGCACCCTTGCTAATCCAAATCCTCATATGAATCAAAGAGATAATCCTAAATTGAATTTTAAATCCAAATCCCTCTATCTATTCTGCCTTTTGATCAAATCTAAACTTTAGATATATAAAGGGAGAGATGGCTGCCGACTACGATCTCTCCACAAACCCTAAGAAGATCACCCATCCTTGCGAGCCTTGTGGATTCTTCATCTCGAGTATATGCACCTTCAATCTACGTGAAACTCTTCATTAAGGTAAGAGCCTGATCCTTCTTCCTATTAGTATGTCACACACCTGTTTGATAATTTTGCTAAGAAAACATAGATGTCAGTAGGCGGATACTAGGCAAATAAGCAATATAGATGGCATAAGAGTATCATATAGAGAAAAGGAAGTATGGAACTAGAAAAGGTCGACGAGGGCATACCAGTTGGGACTTACAGGGGTATCAAGAATAGGGGATGTATCCGCACATAAAGGGTATAAGTCTACTTAGCGATTGGGAGATGGATCATGGGTACTGATGTAGGAACCATACGGTTGGGAATAGGAAGAAGTAAACAAATCTGGTAGCATAACACATGTATATATTAACCCTTGCCTAGCTTAGAGTATCAGAGAATAGATATAAAGAGGGAATCGTATTTTCTCATAAATGGTTACTTGTATCAGTTGCTTTGCACTTATGTTGCAAAGCACGATAGCTACTAGATATTGGGATCACTTACATTGGGTTACTGTTGGTATCAAATGCATTATACACTAATATGGGGCACTAATGTACCAAGGCAAGGTTACAAATGAGGATACTAAATTATAACTAGGAAATTAGATAAGTTAGAGTATCATATACATGTTAATAGATCCAGATAGTTGCATATGAGAGTTACAGACCTAACAACAATGTGAACCTGGGTTAGAGGATTAGGTGGTAACAGTTTTATGTCAGGAATATATACCTAGGGTAATAACTGTACATGGGAGGGTCGAAGCCAGTTGGTGTTAGAGTTGACACTTAGGATCGAGTAATGTGTTAATATCATATTTGATACTTGCTATCACAGTTGACCCTTGTATCAGATTGATTAGGTAGCATATTTAGCCATTAGTATCGGGATGTAGGCTCAAGTGTCGAATTGATATTGGGTATCCAAGCCGACTATTAGTACCAGGTCTGATATTGAAGTCATACTCGACTTTTGCATCAGGTTTGGCAGTTGATACCATACTTGACTTGGTATCAGAGTTGATACTGGACAACAAATCGACTCTTGATACTAGATTGCTATGGATACCATGTTAGACTCTTGTATCAGTATTGGTACATTTTGGCCATTAGTATCGAGCTGTAGGTTAAGTATCAGAGTGTCACATCCATTTTTCTATTTAAGGGTATTTTGGTAATTATGAAATTCTTTTGATTATTTCAATATATTATATTATTAGTGTTGTGATTTTTAGCCTGTGACAGTATAGCCTTGGTGCAACCTAGCCTAGTGACTCACCATGACTTAGTGGCCTAGTAGCATGATTTGTTAGGGTTAGTAATCATATTCCAAGGTTAGAAGCTATTGGCATATTTATTAGGGCTAGTTAGCAACTTCCCTTTAATTAATGTTTATTTTACTTTTAGTCTTAGAAAAGAGGCCAAGCCCAACCGATAGGAAACCCTAGCCCATCTAAGTGTGGCCGGCCAAACTAGGTCAAGAGGGAGTACTTAATATCTTTTAGAGAATTCATCTCTCCTTTCATTTCCTTCTCTCCTGGAAAACCTAAGTAAGCTTCTCTCCTAACTTTCTCATTTCTTCTTCTATTAAACCCTAGTCTTTTGCATTAGGTTCTGATCACTGTTATGAATCATTGTGGTTGAGAAAATTTAGAGTTTGGTTGTATTGGAGTTTTGGAGACGCAAGGAGGATCTACACAATTGAAGCTTTATATAGGAATTCATCCCAATAGGTAAATTCTCCAAAACTTTATAATTTCATGAATTATTCCTGTAGATGCATCCATCTAGGCGTCCCCTAGCTGTAGGATGAATTTCGTAGGAATTTGTATTAATTTGGTATCCGTATCGGACACATATCAGTACAAATATGCATGTGTTTGATAAAATGCCACAAAGGATTTATTGTTCATAATTTTAAAATCTAATTGTTTGGATTTATAGATCTAAACATGACTTTTGATTCTGTATTGGACTGAGCACGATTTGCGTCGCGTTTATGTCCAGAATCGGACACGAACCACAGCCCGAGACACGCACGCGCGTGCCCTGCTGATCGGGTGGCAGTGCGTAGTGTCTGTGTCACTTGGACACGTGAAATTTGGTGTATGGCTTGGGGACATGACTGACATATTAGCTCCCAAGTGCCATGTCATCTCGTTTCGTGTCGGACTCGCAAATCGAGCTGCACGGATCTGAGCCTGTCGTGCACGCGCGTGCAAGCCGACACTGATACGGCCTTCGTGTCTCATCTAGACACGTCATGGTGATGTGTCAGGGACTCGAATATATAGCCCTACACTTGGGCTAGGTGTGGGCATGAGCACGTGGCTCTATGTGGCCTGTGTCGTGTCCACGAAGACGAGACACGGCCGTACGAGGAGACTGATACTGTGTTCACTGATTTTTGTGTTTTGAGAATTTGGACACCTTCGTGTCCACTTGCCTGGACACAAACACGTCCCCCTGACATACACACATATGGAGAACACTTTGATCACCCTGATTTGGATTAATAATGGATTTTTGAGTTTCGAATTTGGGGATTACCCATATCACTGATACGTGTTCAATTTTCTTAAGAATTTCAGAGTTTTAACATTACTTTAAATTGTTAATTAATAATTAATTTGTAATCTTAACATGTATATATATATCTTAGATGCATGTTTACACATTGGGTTTTGATTCTCAGTTGGGTTTATTCTCAGTTTATTGATACACATATGTAAAACTGAGTTGGTTTCATTCTCAGTTTGTTCGACAGTTTTTGAAATAGATTTTAAGTTTTATATTGATGATGGATTACTGTTTTGCAAGATATTGAAGTTAGATATAGTTGATTTCAAGATCACAATGTTTTCATTTCAAGTTAAATTGAAATCGAGTTGAGTGTATATATATAAATTTTGATGTGGCTGAACAGTGAGTATGAAGGTTTCCGAATGTTGAGAGATGTTAATCTCATGTTTTGGTTGTTCATTTTCATTTGGTTTTACATAAACTTCACATTTAATTTAGTTTCTTATTTCCATTCCAGTTTTAATTTGTTTGAATTCTCAAGACTTGTGTTGGCAGTTTGGGTTTTCAAGTTAGTATAAACCTTACCAATTTTCCTTTCCCTTTCATTTCCTTTTCATTACCTATATGATTTTTCATATGTGTTATTGTATGTTTTACCTTGGTTTGTTGTAGATAGGCTTGTGATATGGTTAGTATAGCGATATATAGGTATCCTATATATATACTTGCCTATCTATTTTGAGTATCCTTTTAGTTGTGACTGTGATTGTTACTATAGGATATAGTGTAGGCTTGGTATCATGTGATAAGGACCTAGAGTTGACCATTAGTTGACTTTAGCCTAGTTGAGTCTATATTGGCCTAGTTGACTATCAAGTCGACCAAGTTGACAAAAGTCAACTTAAAGTCAAACTTGATCCAAATCAACTCAAATGAGTTTAAAATAACTAGATAAGTTGTGTTTGACCTAAATTTTGGTAGATAGACTAGTTGACTTATGGTTGACCAGAGTTGACCAGGTTTGACCAGAGTTGACCAAAGGTTGACTTTGACCTAGAAGGACCTAGAATCATTTAGAATGCATTGTAGACTATTATTATTTCATGTTAGACATATTGTGACCTGTGTTGCTCTAAAATATGACTCAGATACTCCAGCTCAAACTCATATTCTCATCAGACAGCCAGGATATCAAGCGAGTACATTCTCTGACCGTTTCATACTTGTTAGGAATTATATTCTTATCATAGTTTAATTTACTTGATGCTGATACGTACGACATTATCACATATTAGTACTATATGGGTCTTTACATGAGATGTTATCCCCCTCGGGTGCATCGAATACATCGTGTCATGTGCTTTTTACGAACATCATGTATTCTGTGGACTCTTATTATTCATGTATACTCATGTGCTCTCATGTACTCTCATGATCTCATGAGCCTCATGTATAAACTATCATGTACAATAATATAACCTGTCTAGATCCTTGTGTATTGATTGGGGCATGGGGGAGTAGAAATAGTCATGTGAACAATTCCAAAGTAGTGTAATCATATACAAACTCTTTAGTGTAATTATGTGCAAATGAAGCCGTTCATATGTCTATCTTGTACTCTAAATCACGTAGTCACTTACAGTTCTTTATTATCATATATAGATAGCTTTGTTTATCAGTCCTCTCTTTTTTTATGCTTATTCTTACAGCGTTTCATGTATCTTAGCCTATCACATGCTTTATATTTCCTGTCAAGATATGAACTGTGTGAGATGTATTGTGCTCGTTCCCGTCCTGATTGGACTGTTGAAAATATTATAGGTGATGAGGAGGAGTTCTGTCCTACGTATTATGGCACAGGCTTAGATGACACTGGTGACTTGGACCCTCAGGAGGATCCTACAGTTGCTGAGGACTTGCCTATTATCTAGATTAGATTTCTAGACTAGTTTTCCTTGTTGTCTTACTTATATACTTTCAGTTCTGGATATTGATAGATGTTGTATATTCAGATATTGCTATCATTTGTAGTTGGTTGGAGATTACTCTTTTATTTTATTTTTCCATCTATTCTCTTTACTCTACCTTAGATACTGTGATTGAGTTGTACCTTTATATTGTTCTCCTTTTGGAGTGTATATCATTGTACAGGTTTGGTTATTGCTAGATGTTGTGACCTAGGACAGCGTTCTACCACCGATACTGCGGCATAGGCTGGACGTACCCACTTCTCGTGCCCTTACACTGGGTGCGGGTCGTGACACAGAGTCATACCTGGTGTCAAATCCGATACTTGGTAACAGGTTAGTATTGATATCATGTTCAACCCTTGTATCAACAGGGATACAATTGGATTCGACCTAACGCTAAAAGAAACAGGACTACCTAGTGTAACAAAGGCTAACCATAAATATATATATATAGTAGATGAATTAGTGAGGATATTGGTTACAATCAGGTATCGATGGACCCATGTGGTACCAGTCTGCACTTTGATGTGTTAGACGAATGAAAGACCTTAATAGGACTTGATCTTAGTTGGTATCGACCAAATAGACAGCAGGAATCAGAGTATCACAGGAGCCAAGTGTGGATGTACATGTACTATGGGTCGGCTAATGTCGAGTAAGGGTACGTGCCAAAGTGAGAGTAAGTTGTGACAGTGAGTGAGTAAAAGTGAAACCTAACAGAGTATTAGAGTATACATGGGGATTTCGTACATGTTCCAGTATAGAAGAGGGTCCTGCAGAGCAAGAGTTGTATCCTGGAGAAATAACTAGTGTTCCTAAATAGACTAGTATGTACAGGTAATTACATCTAAGCCATAGGAGGCAGCAAGGGGTAAGTAGGAGTATTCTACTGTAGAGAGAGCAAGGGGACACCTTAGTATCTGTTCTAAAAACCAAAGAGGGCTTCAGATGGAACACAAACCTTAGAGGCCTGTGCACTCATGTTAGTAGCTAATAGGTAGATTAAAAGTTAGAGTAAAGTGCAATTAGCAGTTTAAGTTCTGCAAACACTTAGTGGTGTGTTCCAAGAAGAAACCAGGAATAATAGTGACATAGACAAACATGGATGAGTATCCCAGTGGAACAGAAGTAGCACAGTATGTATGACAAGTGGGATAAATGACTAATATCTAGTACAGTGGAGGGTAGTATCAAGGAAGGGATATGGGAATCATAGAATACTATTATAAATCAAATTGGCCTAGGGATTGACTTAGAAAAGGCTTTTTCTAAGGGCACCACATTTTTTACTTGGGGAGAGCCCAAAAAAGTTCAAAAAAATTACAAGTTTGCCACCCATTTTTTTACTTGGGGACAACCCAATTTTCTCCAGCAAGTGGGACTGCCAACGTAGTGGCAGTCCTAGGACTGCCAGCAAGTTGGCAGTCCTCACATAAAGGAGGACTGCCAACAAGTTGGCAGTCCTAACATAAAGGAGGACTGCCAATTTAGCTGCAGTCTGCGTCGACGAAGACACCTAACTGTACGCGTTCCAACTGTACGAAACCCATCCTCTCCTCTAGAAGGCTCCTCCACTCCTTCCTCCTCCACTAAGACCCCCCCCCCCACCTCCACGGGATCCTCTTCGGACCCGCCCTTCCTCGCCCTTGCCTGCCTCAAGGTCGGCCAGCACATCGACTCCGACCCCTCCTCCGACCCCTCCAAAACCCTAGGCTTCGCTATCCGCTCCCTCGAGATCCTTGACCGCACCCCAGACTCCAACCCCGTCCCCCTCGCCATGTCCCTCAACCTCGCCGACTCCGCCTCCTTCTCCCTCAAGCGCTTCAACGACAGCCTCTCCTTCCTCACACGCGCCTGCCGTATCCTCGAATTCGTCGACCCCGACACCGCTGACGACTCCTCCGGCTTCGACCTCCGCCCGGTTGCCCATGCCATTCACCTCCAGCTCACCGACCACCCCTCCTCCGCTCGCCCCCCTCCCTCTGCCCTAATTTTTGGGCTGCCCCTAAGCAAATTGTGGGTGCCCCTAGCAAAAATTTCACCTGCTTGGACTATCCCCAAGTAAGGGCTGCCCCCAAGTAAAAAATGTGGGGCCCTTAGAAAATTAGATAATTTACCATTGATTGCAAATCTGCTTTTGACATTAAAATTCATCGAATAGGTTACTTGGGCCCCGATTCGGACTCTGATCAGTGGCTTAGGACACCAGACGAGTATATTTGTTGTTTGTTTTCGATATTGTTATTTACTATAGTTTAGTGTTAGTTGTTTAATACTTGATTCTTGACACGCTCGTCACACAGATATTACATCATGTATTTTCTTTCATGTCTTGCCATGTTTCTTGTCTGTCGTGTCGGAAAGGGGAAGTACCAAGTAGATATGTGATCAACCCATAGACCGTGTTTATTTTTATGCAATATAGACCTTGTAGACCGTGTTAATTTTTTTCCAATGTAGGCCGTGTTTATTTTCATGCAATGTAGACAGTATAGCCCGTGCGGTGTAGTGGACCAGCCCGATCACATATCGAAAGGAGTACTTCAGCACACTTAGATAGTTATGGTTCTTTGTTTCACCCTTTATATATTTCCATGTATATTCCTGTCTCTTGCTCATTATATCACCATGTTATTGTAAAATCCCTAAATTTCTACTATATTTTTTTCGATTTTGGTACTGATTTAAAAAATTTTGTATTGTACGTCGCGTAGTCGTATTGTACGTTGTGCACAAATGACGTATTTCGTAATTGCTCGTCGAGTACGAATATGGACGAGCGTACATATTTTTAGAAAAATATTTTAATTTTAATTTTTATAAGTTCAAAATAATTTATATAATAAATACTTTGCTATCATACAAGAATTGCTAAGTTTGTTCTTTTTATTTTAAAAGAGCCTTCAACTACTAATAATAAATAATATTTTTATTGTATACTAGAAAAATATATTTATGTAAATATTATTTCTGCATACATATATCATAATTATTTATTACCTTATTTTTAAATAAATAGTGTAATTTTTGAAATTATTATTATTAGTATTTTTGGAAAACATATTTTCAAAATATTTGTGACAATTTAAATTTTGATTTGATTCTATGGATACATTTAAATAGTAAACTAATATCTATATTTGAAATTGATTTGATTTTAGACTAAAAGAATTTAATTAGATTTAATTGGATTTAGATTTGGATTGGATTTGATTGATTTTTAATTAATACATGAATTATCTAATTGGGTTTTAAATATTCCTAGTCCATATCCAATTGGGAATTCTCACATCCTATAAATAGGCAGGTACTCCTCTATTATTTCTCCACAAGTCATAATTATTCCACAAATATTTCTACTCTCGTGCGTGCATCGTGTCTGTGTCCATCCAAATTCTTATTCCATCATTTTTACATATACATTATTCTCTCTCGTGTCGACAACCCCGACACAATACAAATTCCCAATTTTTGATCTCCAAATACCTAACCCTAATCCCCAAATATTTAACCTAACTTCCAAATTCCTAGTTCCTAATCTAAACCTAACCCTAGCCCTCCTGTTGACAGCCTCCTTCCTCCTTCCTTCGGCCGCAACCCGCTGTCGCCACCACAGCCTCTTCCCCAAACTGGATTTTCGACCACCTCAGCCACCCACCGTACCCAGACTCCAGCCACCCTCACCGTCGACTGACTCCGCCACCACCTACCCTGACACCAACCACGACCACATAACCACCATCAGAACCACCACTGCCACCATCGCCAGCATCACAACCACCACCGCCACCCCGGCCATCACCGGCCGGCCGCCACCCAAAAGCAAAAATAGAAGAATAAAACCCAAAATTTAACACACGCCCCCCTCGACTCACATGGCCGCCTCGTCGGCGAACAGCCGCGTTCGCTGCACAGCCTTCACCGTCGCGACGAGCCCGTGGTCGGCGCACCCATCCGCCTCTCTTCCCGACCTTCTACTCCGAGCCCCCGCCAGAGCGCCCAGCGCCATAGCCACCGACCCACTCTCTTCCACCTCCGCCCGCCGCGCTCGCAACACCACCTGAGCGCTCCCTCTCCGACTTCTCTCACGATCTCCCCCAGCTCACCCTCCGCCGCAGCGCGAGCCCCCTCGCCTCCAGTGCGTTCACGCCGCCCGACCGAACCCGCCTCGACGCCGCCCGGCGTCAGCCCCCGCACGTCGCCTCCCTCCGCGCACCCACTGGCCGACCGGACCCCGACGAACCCGTCGCCGCTCTCTCTCTCTTCCCTTCCTCTCTCTCCCACCGACTCTCTCACTTCCCTCTCTCTGCTCCTCTCTCTCTTATTTGACTGTGACTGGATTCTTCCCTTTCTTTGTGTTGGAACACTTCGGGAGAAGAGATTGTTGTGTTCACTTTTGATGGCAACTGATGTTTTTTTTATTTTTATTTTTATTATTAATATATTTTTTATTATTATTATTATTATTATTATTATTATTTTCTCTAGAAAAGATAAAGCAGCAGTTGTCGTATATGTCCATTACTTCACATTATGATTTGCTTTCTTTTATTATTTGATTATATTGTTTGCTTTATTATATGAGACTATTTGTATGTGTAGATACATACATATATATTATTATCCTTATTTTTAATATTACTAGTATAAATTTGCTACTTATTATTAGTATAAATCTCTACAATATATTATTGTTTAAAGTATAGTTTTACAAAATATATTATGATATAGTGGTTTAAAATATAGATTTAACCAAAAGAGTATACTTGATATAATTAGAGTGGATCCTAAATTTATTTTTTCTTTCTAGTATTAGATATATATATATACATATACTTTTGACCCATAAAACATAGCTTCCAAAAGATTTTAAATAAAATTTTAGACTTTTAAAATAATATTTTACTAATAAAATATAGTCTTCATGAATTATAAATAGTTTTCTAAAAATCATAAATATTTTATTATCCATTTTTCCATGATTTTCTCCTTTCCATGACCAATCCCGTTATTCCTATTCATTCGCCAATTTCGAGACTACCTTATGTCCACCCTAACTAATTTGACCGTCCTGGACCCAATGGAACCGTCTGTGCCGACATCAGAGGTCACTTTGCATAGTTGTTGCACCAAAGTCGAAGTTCGTACCATATTGATTATCGCAGCACATCAGGCATATTACCAGGCAAGACACCTTGCCATTTGCTGTTTATTTATTTTAGCTCATATTTTATGCATTATTTATTTTTTTTATAAAAAATAAACTGTGATACATGGCATAACCTGTTAGAACTTACTGTTCAATTATATTTCCTGCTATGTATTAGTTTTTCTTACACATTAAACCTAGATTTAAGGGACCACCTTTGTGTATTGTATTCATGGCCTCGACACGTTGTACCACGAAGTTGTGTGTCGCATGTAGAACACGGACATACGTGACTGGCTGGCCACCGGTGCGTATAAGCCGTGCAATAGGAATAACCGCTAATAGAGATTGCATGCTAGTTTGACTTAGCGGTTATAGAGGTTAATGTTGTGGATACAACATAATAGGCATTGGGCGGAGAGGATAATTCCTTAGCGTATGGGCTTCGATGCACTTTTCCTTGTGACCCGGATTCTTCGCTGGAGATACGGGGTTATTGACCCATGATTACTGAGGGCCATTGACGTTCTGCGGAACGTCATGCTCTTATTGATTGGGCCTTTAGTACCCCAAGGGAGGACTACGCCGATCCTATTTAGCCAGGGCCCATGCGTAGGAAGGATTGTTCTTAACTACATTTTACTTAGAACGGTTAGGCACCTTTATCCGTTAGGTACGAGTACTTTTGGTTTGGGTACTTGTATCTGACCGTAGCTTGGAACAATAACTTGTCGCGGATTAGTTCGTCACATCTTGTCCTTGTTTGGTTATAGGTGTGACTTACTACTTCGATGAGAAGGTATTGAACCTTGTTGGGGTCCCGATACCATATTGGATTAATAGCATGGAAAGATACGTCACCGTGAATTAGTTTACCATCTTCTGTCCTTGTTTGGTTGGGGGGATGGTACGCTCGTTCAATAGGTGTGTATTGGACCATGTTATAATTCAATTGACTTATTTATTTGAGCAATATTTATTCAGTTTATATGGCATGATATTATGTGTCTTGTTACATCCCTCTGAGGACCTGGTTATCTCTCCAGTCGTAGGTGTTCTAGCTCTAGCCGTGATCATCGCTATTTCTTCGAGGATGATTGCACTTGGATCGTCTTCGCTTCGCTCGCCAAATTCGTTTCTTTACTCATGTATTTTCTTTTTACTTGTTGGTAGTGGATTTATCTCCGCCCAATATATTGTATCAAGACAATTCATTATCATTATATGACATCTTTTATTCATTTATTTGTGTAGATGAGATTAGTTGTGGTTCTACTGCATTTTACAGCTTATGTATCCATACGAGGTTTCCATATATTTATACTTCGTATGAATACAGCTGGCATGTCTACGTTCCTAGTCCTACGTATTTTGGGACTGGGGCGTTACATGTCTTTGTGGTGGCCCATGCAGGTCAAGATAAATTGTTTGGTTACTTTACCGTACCATGCAAGCCTGCGTATAGGATTGGAAGTCTAGGGTCTCATCCACATACTTGACTCTTTCCTAAATTTTATCTACCGTTTGACTCATCGACTGCATCTTGCTTGATTCCTTCTAACAAAATTCTTATCTTTCCTTCGTGCCTGCTAGAGATTGACCCTACTAGTTAGATGTCCCAAACACCCTTAGCTTAATTCTTTAAGTTGGGTAGAATACCCCACACACCCTTGACCATTAAGGGAATACAAATGGTATTATCTATACCATAGAGACTAGAGGAAGTTAACCCATTTGGTCAACCAAGCCTTGGTCAATAAAACCGTAGAATGATGGTATAGGAATAAACAAGACTTAGATCCTTATGACTCATAGACCATTCATATTTGTTTTTATTCATCTATTATCGTGCCTATATTTTACTATCTTGACTAATGATGCTAATGTAGCCTAGTTTTTGCAAGCTTAGCCTTTTACCAAGCTTGTTCGTGACATATATGTTAATGGAGGTACCCCACTAACATATTGTCTATCAGAACTGGTGCATGATGGTCTGATCAACCAAGTGCACTTTGGTTCACTTTTATCTATCGTTCTACGTGGATGGAGACATAGCTAAACTTGTCCTCTAGAGTCCCATCCGCGACTGCCTTGGTAACTCCTTTTAAAAGTTTTTTCGGTCGTCCTTGAATCACGTATTCGTATTCGATAACGCCTCCTTCGAACTCTATATTGCTTCGCCCTCACCTATTTTAGGAGGACGAAAGCGTCATACTAGAACTTCCTCTAACCTTCCCATCGACTATGACCATTCTCACTCGATGTTGCTATATCTTCATCCCAAACTACTCGGCCCTATCAAGACCCTCTAATCGCTTAATTTAAGTAAATCTATTTCGTTCTCTTAATCGTGACCCTCATTCATTACTCGTGAACATACCGTATTATTTTTCTATGATCTAGATCGTGAATTCTTACGGCATGATTTGTTATAGATTGTTTCCCATCGATACCCCTTGTGTCTTCTCACCCCCCTACGAATTCTTAATTTCGAGGACGAAATTCTTTTAAGTTGGGTAGGATGTAAAACCCCTAAATTTCTACTATATTTTTTTCGATTTTGGTACTGATTTAAAAAATTTTGTATTATACGTCGCGTAGTCGTATTGTACGTTGTGCGCAAACGATGTATTTCGTAATTGCTCGTCGAGTACGAATATGGACGAGCGTACATATTTTTAGAAAAATATTTTAATTTTAATTTTTATAAGTTCAAAATAATTTATATAATAAATACTTTGCTATCATACAAGAATTGCTAAGTTTGTTCTTTTCATTTTAAAAGAGCCTTCAACTACTAATAATAAATAATATTTTTATTGTATACTAGAAAAATATATTATGTAAATATTATTTGTGCATACATATATCATAATTATTTATTACCTTATTTTTAAATAAATAGTGTAATTTTTGAAATTATTATTATTAGTATTTTTGGAAAACATATTTTCAAAATATTTGTGCAATTTAAATTTTGATTTGATTCCATGGATACATTTAAATAGTAAACTAATATCTACATTTGAAATTGATTTGATTTTAGACTAAAAGAATTTAATTAGATTTAATTGGATTTAGATTTGGATTGGATTTGATTGATTTTTAATTAATACATGAATTATCTAATTGGGTTTTAAATATTCCTAGTCCATATCCAATTGGAAATTCCCACATCCTATAAATAGGCAGGTACTCCTCCATTATTTCTCCACAAGCCATAATTATTCCATAAATATTTTTACTCTCGTGCGTGCATCGTGTCTGTGTCCATCCAAATTCTTATTCCATCATTTTTACATATACATTATTCTCTCTCGTGTCGACAACCCCGACACAATACAAATTCCCAATTTTCGATCTCCAAATACCTAACCCTAATCCCCAAATCTTTAACCTAACTTCCAAATTCCTAGTTTCTAATCTAAACCTAACCCTAGCCCTCCTGTTGACAGCCTCCTTCCTCCTCCCTTCGGCCGCAACCCGCTGTCGCCACCACAGCCTCTTCTCCAACCGGGATTTCCGACCACCGGTGCATATAAGCCGTGTGATAGGAATAACCGCTAATAGAGATTGCATGCTAGTTTGACTTAGCGGTTATAGAGGTTAATGTTGTAGATACAACATAATAGGCATTGGGCGGGGAGGACAATTCCTTAGCGTATGGGCTTCGATGCACTTTCTCTTGTAACCCGGATTCTCCGCTGGAGATACGAGATTGTTGACCCATGATTACTGACGGCCACTGACGTTCTGCAAAACGTCATGCTCTTATTGATTGGGCCTCTAGTGCCCCAAGGGGGGACTACGTCGATCCTATTTAGCCAGGGCCCATACGTAGGAAGGATTGTTCTTAACTACATTTCACTTAGAACGGTTAGGCACCTTTATCCGTTAGGTACGAGTACTTTTGGTTTGGGTACTTGTATCTGACCGTGGCTTGGAACAATAACTTGTCGCGGATTAGTTCATCACATCTTGTCCTTGTTTGGTTGTAGGTGTGACTTACTACTTCGATGAGAAGGTATTGAACCTTGTTGGGGTCCGGATACCATATTGGATTAATAGCATGGAAAGATACGTCACCGTGAATTAGTTTACCATCTCCTGTTCTTGTTTGGTTGGGGGGATGGTACGCTCGTTCAATAGGTGTGTATTGGACCATGTTATAATTCAATTGACTTATTTATTTGAGCAATATTTATTCAGTTTATATGGCACGATATTATGTGTCTTGTTACGTCCCTCTGAGGACCTGGTTATCTCTCCAGGTGTGTGCTTTTGTCTTTCGCAGGTGTTCTAGCTCTAGCCGTGATCATCGCTATTTCTTCAAGGATGATTGCACTTGGATCGTCTTCGCTTCGCTCGCCAAATTCGTTTCTTTACTCATGTATTTTCTTTTTACTTGTTGGTAGTAGATTTGTCTCCGCCCAACATATTGTATCAAGACAATTCATTATCATTATATGACATCTTTTATTCATTTATTTGTGTGGATGAGATTAATTGTGGTTCTACTGCATTTTACAGCTTATGTATCCATACGAGGTTTCCATATATTGGAGTATACTTCGTATGAATACAGCTGGCATGTCTACGTTCCTAGTCCTACTATTTTGGGACTGGGGCGTTACAGTTATAGTATATTTCTCTTATCATGTATTTTATGACTAGCCCCTATTTTATAGTCGTTAACATATATTGGAACTGCATTCAATGAATTGTACTCATTCGATCCTGATTGGGTAAATATTTTAGGTGACTGCGATGAGGACTTGTGCCCCAACCAGTATGGTCCATACATGAAAGACATAGTCGAGACAGGCTTTGCCTTTCAGGAGGAGTTCGCAGCATCTGACCCCGCTGCTCATGCATAGATATCTTTAGTTAGCTTGGAGACATGTAGTGGATATTGACATTTGATTATGAGACATGTAGTTTGGGATTTTGATTATCTTTTGGATTCATACTGATAATTATTCTGAGACTTTATATATTTTCTCCATTTCATCTTGAGCTGAGTTATGGTATTGTGTTGCTGTCTTCCAAGTGGATGTACTATTTTATAATGCGTGGTTGTTCATCATTGATTACAGCGTTCTACTGCCGACACTGCGGCGTAGGCTGGGAGTGCACACGATTCATGCCCAAATACTGGGTGCGGGTCATGACATTATCACAATCCTAATTACTAGTATGAAAGTTGAGGAACTTCACTACCACCTACGCTGCAGTAACTCGGGTGGCCAAGGGGAATGAAGTGTCCTCCCCTCCCAATGATCTATATGAGTTTACTAGTCAATTACCTATAAGATTCATTTTCAATTCTCAAGTCGTGGACACTCAAGAATCGTCCTATAATGACGAGTCATGTGTAGTGTCCCGCTCCTAGCGGTTCACTATGTAAGGCTTGTGGCTTGGCTAACTCGGTCGAAATCGAGTATTGGGGAAACTTACCGTCGGCACCGAATCGATCACGGACAAGTGCATAAGAACCTTTTCAACTAATGGATTGGTTTCTCTTGAAATGCGTCCAAGAGTTTTCTCTGGATGTTTTGCTGCTGGTTTTGCTGCTTGGTTTTGATGGATGCTTTTCTGAATAGTTTTTCGATGATTTGATTCTTGCCCGTTTTCATCGATTACATAGCATTTATTCTTGAGAATTCTGAGAGAAGAGAACACAACGAGATGGATTATTAACCAATCTTTTGGTGCCAATGCAGACTGACGCGTGACGGAAGGCTAAGCGTGCAAGTGTTCCTCTCTCTTTCGACGATTCTCTAATTTGGTGAGTGTGGATCTCTGTGGTGGTATTGTCCCTCTCGCTATTCCTTCATGCCAACTAAATAATTGTCTTGCAACATCCGTTGATCGATATCAAGTTGCTAAATGCCACAAGTCAATACCACTAAGAAGCTAGAGATTGAACATAGAACATTGAAATGAATGCTAGTCCCTTGAACATTGAAATGAATCGATTACACTGTTAATAACAATTGAGATTATGCTTGTCCACTGAACATTGAATTGAGATTGAATTGATGCCTAGAATGATGATGAAATGCTGCGAAATGAACAAGTTGTCTATTTACTTTCAAAACTACCATGCACTGTATACTTATCGAGTCAGTCACGCATTCGCATGGTCATGGACAACTTGTGCACAAGGTTTGGTGGTGTGTTTCCTCGAATCGGTACTGGGGCGCCGGGACCGATTCGGCCTAGGAGGAAGCATTGGCGTGCTAATGGGAGCACGGGTATTGTGAGGCATCCTTAGGGGCTAGCTACCTACTTTGGAGTCATTGCATTACCTTGAAGTCCTATAAGGCAAAAGAGATGTCCATATGGTTTAACAGCGCCAGTGGCCATGTAGTCAGAATGCATGTTAATGATTATTTTATGCAGGGGCGGTAAGTATATTATTATTATCCTGTATCTTATACAGGAAAGCTGGATTCGGCCAATAGTAAAGTAAACATGGTTTATTCCATGTTGCATTTATTGTGAATTACTCTGAATGTTGCCTGTCCCTAATAAGTTCATATCTTTAAAATGCTTGTCATTAATAAAATGTTGGTTTAGCTGAGTGGGCCAACGGGGCTCACCAGCGCATTGTTATAATGTGCTGACCCCTCCTCCACAGGTACTGGAGAAGGCTCGGGCGCACCTCGCAACTAAAGCTTTCTGAACTGCTGTTTCTTTTCAAGTTGTTTTTCCCTAAAGACGCACAAAGTATTGCAGAGATTTCAAAGATAGTTGCTTATATTTCAAAGTACTAAAGGGGCATGATGTATGGAACGGGAAATTATTTCATGGCAGCCTATCAGTTGTACTTCTTTTCATGAATCAATGTAGCCGAAATGGCATTTCAAATATTATCGAGAAAAGTTGTATTCTGACTACAATTATGAATAAAATGAGTATTTCTTCTTCCTATATTGTGTCTCAATGTTTCCGCAACTGTGGCTTATTTTTCAAATGTTTCAAAGTGATATAAATGTACATGTTCTAGCCTTGTACAAGTACAACTCCAGACTTGTACGGCATCACGCCTTAGCGAGGACGATCGATTCGGCGTGAATCGAAGCAAAGCGAGCGATTCTCCGAATCGGGGCGTGACATCATGGGTACGGTTCATTTACGAGATATCTCTGGCAAATATTCTGAATACACATTACACGCGATACAATGGACAATACGCACACTCGATTGTTCATTGCCAAGATACAAATAGATTAGACATATAACAAGTTAATTCCACGGTGTCAATAAAGAACTTAAATTCAATTTTAATCTAGAAGTTAATCAGACGTTCAAATCTCAATCTAGAAGTCAATCGGGAAATCAGTACATGAGTGCGCTACTAGGAGCCACTATCTAAAATCTGGACATATAACAATATGTGAACATAAGCATTTGTCATGTATATAGGGTGTGCAATCACTTTCTAACTATAAAACAACACTAGATCATGATAATATATCATTTTAATCGAAAAATAGCAAAAACGGACAAAAAGGGCAAAAAACGAACAAAAACAGACAAAAATAGCCTATTCGGATCATCTGACGGATTACTACGGATTACCGACGGATTTTTTAAAGTGTCACAACAAGTTTTTAGAGCAAATTCGGATGATCCGGCAGATTTCGGCGGATTACTGATGGATTTTCCGAATTGTCACAGAAAGTTGATTTTTGAAAAACTTCAAAACTTGTTTCGACCATAAAAACTTCATTTTAAATCGAAATTCAGATTTTTAAAAGTCAAAATCGCATAGAATTGAATTTCCTACAACATGGAAGCATTAGTTTTTACAAATTTTGAAATTTGGTAGATGAATAACTAAAAATATTCGAAAACATTATCTAGAAACTCATATCTACGCAATACCACCGATCAAAACCAAAAACGCTATATACTAAAATGTTAACAATTTAGAGAAGCATATTATAAAAACAATAAAACTTTAGTTTCTATGAGAAACCAAAAATACAACATGGTCATATCACTTTTGAACAAGATGTACTTGCCTAGGTTTTAGCAACCAAGCCTAATCTTCCATTCCACCACCAAGAGGGGTTCCGAAACCACACTCTAGGCCTCAAGACCAAGCTTTCCTAAGCTTGAGGAAGACGAAGGAGAGTGAAGAGGAAAATGAAGAAGGAAAGAAAAAAAGAGATGAGAGAGAAACTTAATGGATATATATAGAAGGGGGAATTAATCGTGACCGTTGGATATCGCAATCCATGTCATAATCTAAATCGATCCTAGACATCCAAAGAAAACCAAGTATCCATTGGATAATAGGGTGCATCTACACTATTCACGAAAATATTTAAATACTATTCATCAAAAATATCCGAAATACTATTTACGAAAATATTGAAAGTACTATTCAAAAAAATATCTAAAGTATAAAAAATATGTTCGGGCGGTATGCCGTCGGTATATATCGGTATACTGGGGGTATGTCGGTCAAAGAGGAAATCTACAATTTGGGAAAATTTTAAAGCGTTCCAAAAACCAAGAAAATATGAAATATAGAACAAAATACGTATCTGTATATAAATACCGATACTTTGAGACGAGTCTTGCAGTAAAAAAGGGAAGCAGACATGATCAGTCCAGCAAGAGAAGGACTTCGACTTGAAACTATGATAACACTAGCATCTGGTGTAAAAGCGAAGCTAGTGATTCTGAAGAAAAAAAAAAGCCTCGCAACACTACAAACCTTTGCTTTATGGCTACGGATGCTAAGGTAATATTGAACCCTCTCTATGAAGAATTTACTTTTAATGAATTGTCTGATGCTTTCACTGATCTGTTAGAAGATCAGAGGAAAATAATGGATTTGTACAAAAGTGCTAAGAAGGAGCTAAAATTTGTACAATCTGAGTTTTCTAAGCAATCTTATATGCTAGAAGATATTCGAAATTCTTCTAGTCACACGGATGAGACTACTTTCTTAAAGTTAAGCTTACATGATACTCTTGAAAAGCTTGAGAAAGCCAATCAAAAAAATGTAAAACTTAGCGATCTCTATGAATTAGAGAAAAAGAAGTACAATATTGCTGCTCAGAGAATAGATGCACTCACGGCTAAGTACAATGAAGCATGTGACATCCTTAAAAAGTTAGAGATTAAGCTGGGCAAATAGGTTGTCAAACCTATAGCTCAAGTGAACACAAGTCACAAGGTTAAGCACAAACACAATACGACCAACACTGCTAGAACTACCAAAAGCCATTTATATATGTATACATTTCCATACAATAAAAAAATACACACTTCTTCAAAAACACATATACATGATCTTCGAACTATACCTAGCACTAACACATTTGCTACATGTCATTATTATGGTATAAGAGGACATGTATCACACCAGTGTAAGATTAGAAAGCTAGTAGATATGAATGTGTATGTATGGGTTCCAAAAGCTAACAAATCAGGACCCTCAAAAAAGTGGGTACCAAAGGTTACATCTTCAACTCGTGTTGTAGGTGGACCTTCCTTCTCCCACTAAAAGCAAGTTGATCCTCGATAGTGGTTGCTCCGGGCATATGACAGGTGATAATACATTGTTTGCAACTCTATCGATGAAAAAATAAGGATATGTCTCCTTTGGGAACAACCTTAAAGGACATATTATTAGAATTGGCAACATAGGTACTTCTCCCTCACCCATTATTAAAGATGTATGTTTAGTAACAGAATTAAAACATAACTTGCTAAGTATTAGTCAACTGATTGATCATGGTTATGGAATTAATTTTGTTAAGAATAAATGTTTTGTCTATGATAAAACTTCTGGAATAACTTCCTTTAAGGGGATAAGAGAGAACAATATATATATATATATATATATATATATATATATATATATATATATATATATATATATATATATATATATATATTTATATATATATATTTTTATATATATTATATTTGTCAAAAAGTACTAACAGTACAGGGAAGTATCTGTTTACAACTTAAGACGAAAGCTGGGTATGACATATGCATCTTGGACATACGAACATGGACACTATTACAAGATTGTCCACAAAAAAATGGTAAGAGGCTTACTTGATATTACATTCAAGAAAGATACTGTCTATGTGAATGTGAAAAAAACAAGGCATTTAGATCATCTTTCAAATCAATAAACGCTGTAAATACCTCTAGACCACTACAATTATTACATATGGACTTGTTTGGACCAAGTAGAGTCGCCAGTCTTGGCGGTAAGCTATATACTTACGTGATAGTTAATGACTATTCACGGTATACTTGGGTCTACTTTCTTGTAAATAAAAGTGAGGCTTTTTCTGAATTTATGACTTTTTGTAAAAATGTACAAATTGAGAAAGGATTCATGATAACTCGCATACGAAGTGATTATGGAGGAGAATTTGATAACCATGAATTTAAATCCTTCTGTGATTCAAATAGGTTATCACATGAATTCTCTTGCACCAGAACTCCTCAACAGAATGGCATTATGGAGAGAAAGAAAAGAACTCTTGGCGATATGGACATAGTTATGCTAAACCAGCATAATCTTCCAAAATACTTTTGGGCTGAAGCTGTCTATACAACATGCCATGTTTTGAACAGAGTTCTTATTAGACCAATCTCTAAGAAGACTCCGTATGAATTATGGTTTAATAGAACTCCTAACATAAGCTATTTTAAGGGGTTGCAGATGTTTCATCTTGAACGCAAAAGACAACTTGGAAAATTTTGATAAAAAAGATGATGAGGGCATATTTTTGGGGTATGCTGCAAAGAGCAAAGGATATAGGATATTCAACAAGAGATCACTAGTTGTTGAAGTCAATAAATATCACATTCGACGAGCTGAATAGTCAATGCAATAACAATAGTGACAATGAAGAAGAGAAAACTCCCTCCAACAGAACATCAAAAGATACATCAACCTCCTACCTGGAAAGTCTGTCAAAACGTTTGCGGTTTACACCAGATCATCTGGAAGAAGTAATAGGTGATGTATCAAGAGGTGTAAGTACTCGCTCAAGCATAAGGGATATAGTTGCTAATGTTGCATTTATTTCCAAAATAGAACCTAAAAATGTTTTAGAAGCCTTTAATGATAAATTTTGGATTTCTGCAATACAAGAGGAACTAAAACCAATTTGAACAGAATCAAGTTTGGGAACTCGTTTCCAGACCTATTGATCATCCGATCATTGGTACCAAGTGGGTGTTCCGAAATAAGTTAGATGAGAATGGTTCAGTCATACGCAACAAAGCACATCTAGTAGCTCAAGACTATAATCAAGAAGAAGGAATTGACTATGATGAGACGTATGCTCCAGTTGCTAGACTAGAGTCCATTCGTATGCTTTGTATGCTTTTGCAAGTTTTTATGGTTTTAAACTTTTCCAAATGGATGCAAAAGTGCTTTTCTAAATGGTTTTATAAAAAAAGAAGTTTTTTTGTAAAACAACCTCCTGGCTTTAAAGATTTCAAAAATCCTGATCACGTATTCAAGTTTCACAAGGCTCTCTACGGTCTCAAACAAGCACCTCGTGCATGGTATGAGTGCCTTAGTTCCTTATTGCATGAATAAGGTTTTTCAAAAGGGAAAGTTGACTCTACTCTCATTATAAAAATTTTAGATAAAAATATTTTATTAGTGCAAATATACGTAGATGACATAATTTTTGGATCAACTAATGAGATGCTATGTAACGAGTTTGCTAAGTGTATGCAGAGTGGATTCGAAATGAGCATGATGGGAGAACTAACATTCTTCCTCGGGCTACAAATCAAGCAAAGTTCACAAGGGATATTCATCAATCAAGCAAAGTATACAAAAGACTTGCTAAAGAAATTTGACATGGATAACGTCAAACCTATCGGCACACCTATGGCAACGTCTACAAAGCTTGATATAGATAAAAGTGGTACACCAAATGACGTACGTAAGTATAGAGGTATGATTGGTAGTTTACTATACTTAACTGCTAGTCGACCTGACATTATATTTTCTGTATGCTTATGTGCTAGATATCGGGCTTGTCCTAAAGAATCACATGTGAGCGCCATTAACCGTATCCTGCGATACCTTAAAGGTACTTTGATGACTGATCTTTGGTATCCCAAAACTGATTTATTGACCTGATAGGTTACTTGGACGCAGATTTTGTCAGACGTAAAGTCGATCGTAAAGGTACCAATGGCAAATGTTATTTTCTATAAAAGTCATTAGTCTCCTTGTTTTCTAAGAAACAAAATCTGTTGCGTTGTCAACAACCGATGCTGAATATATAGCCGCAGGATGTTGTTGTGCTCAGATTTTGTAGATGAAACAAACTTTGGAAGACTACTAGTTATCTTTTAACTATATCCCTATTTACTGCGATAACACTAGTTCTATTAATCTCACGAAGAATCATGTATGTTATTCTCGCACTAAACACATAGAAATTAGACATTACTTCCTTAGAGACCATGTATTACAGGGAGATATAAGTTTAGAATTTGTTGATACTGAGCATCAACAAACTGATATCTTCACTAAGCCATTGGCTGAAGATCGTTTTAACTTCATACGAAGAGAATTAGAAATTTTGGATGTTGAAGTCATATAATTAAGTGTTAATTAATTGACATTCATAAATTCGTAGAAACTATTTTAGTTATAAGCCGAAAGGGCCCTTCTGACAAAAAGACGTAAAAGTCTAAGCGACACAGTGCTAAGTGTCTTCGGACTACCGCTAGCTGGGACACGGCCCCTATAGCTAACCTGAAATATTCTATACGGTTTGTGTCTTTTGGTTCATTAATATAAATTATACTTTTTCAACACAAATATTTATAAGTCATCTTTGCATTTATGTTAAAACCATATCACAAACTTTCCAAGTTTGTCCTGATTACCCATGGATCAAACTCGGTCAGAGTTCCGGCCGAACTTGGACTGAACTTGGTCTAGGTGAATCAGCACAGAAGCTGGACAGTCAGGTTCCCCTCTATTTAGACCCTCAAAATCATCATCTTCCTCACTAATCCATCCAAAATTCCACCAAAAACCCTAACCTCCTAGTTCTCCTTCCTCCAAGCTTCTCACTCTCAAAACTTGGATTCGGAGCTTTCTCAAGGTCCTGTTCTACTGCCCACCATAAATTTCGGTAAATTTCTACTCTTTCCATCTATTTCAATTTCCATGGCTCCCAAAATTCCTCTGTAAAACCTCCTAATTTATTAATTTATTTAATGTTAGTTTTGTGTAAAAAAATTTGCTAAAATACATGTATGCATAATATTAAGAGTGTAATGCATAGTATGGGTGTAAGTTTATATGAAATATTTATATATATATATATATTTATGTGTGTATGTGTTGATTTATTAAGGTGTACATATTTATATATACATATATGTGGGAATATATGTGTATATAAATATATCTAATTATTGTATTATTGAAAAGAGTTTTTAATTAGAAATAATAAATAAAATAGAATTTAGTTAATAAATATAGTAATAATAGAAA
Organism: Iris pallida; assembly: GCA_029216955.1. NCBI lineage: Eukaryota > Viridiplantae > Streptophyta > Magnoliopsida > Asparagales > Iridaceae > Iris > Iris pallida. Next base: position 1,502,090 of record JANAVB010007400.1, on the reverse strand, counting down.
ATATAAAATAGATTTTAAATAAAAAGAATTTTTAATAAATAAAAAGAAAAATAAATGAAAAAGGAAAAGAAAAGAAAAGAAAGAAATGAAAAAGAATAAGAAAAAGAATAAGAAAAAGAAAATAAAATAAAAGAAAATAAAAGAAAAAGAAAATAAAAAAGAAAAAGAAAATAAAAATCAAAACAACCCACCCACTTAAAGTGGGCGGGCCCCCCTCTCCATTTCCTAGCTACTACAGCAGCACCAACGTGAGCTCAACCCACCTAAACCGTGAAAGCATAATAGCTATATTGGTAATCCTATTAGCATTAGGTTTTGACAAAACTTGCTATATATACAACTTCCTCCACAGACCTCAAAATCCTAGACTCCTAAAACGAAAATTATGGCAGAACATACCCTCTTCGCCTACGAGTTAGTTTCACCAGCGATGGAGTTGTGTGCGTGACGAACGGAGCATTGGAAGTCAGCCCCTCGTCATCCACGGATCAGTTTTCCCACTCAAGGTACCCTATTTCCCGACGATGTAACTTTTTACTCGTAGCACCGATTTTTGATCCGTAAGATTTTTTGGAAAGTAGACTTGACCCTCTTCGAGATCCTCTGGGTGGATTTTGAAACAACCCATCGACTTGCTCGAAAAATCGAAACGAAGTTGAAAAAAAACCTGTTTTCTGTAATACTAAAAACTGTTTTAAAACGACAACTTGTCGGTCAATTTTTTTGCTGTGCATTAAAGATTTATAGAAACTAATCAAAAAAATAGAAGACAACATAACCAAGATCGCAACGCATCTTCTGGATCGTTATTTCGATTAACGTGTAAAAAGTAAATTGATGTTGAAGTTGGAGGAAAAACTGTTTTAAACTTATATAAAATTCTAAAATTTTATCGATACAGCGTGCGTCCCGACGAACCGGACGACGTGGTCACACATTATACGCATCGAAAGATGCGTATGGACGTTGCTGACGTGTGGGAACTGACGGAACTCAGTTTCATCGCGTGTGCACGACGAAATCAGTCCGTATCCGTCAAGATACTCCCGTATTGCCAATTTGCAAACTTGACCCTAACTTCGTGTACAGTCGTCGATTTGAGACAAAACTTGTGCCAACTGGTCCGAATTGAAATTTTGGTCCTGTGTGCCAAGTTTGGTTCGATTCTGAGAAGGTCGAATCGGAACACCTTTTTGGCGGGCTTACGACCCACTCAAACGGGCGATACGCGGCTCATCGGAATCCAAAACTGGACATACCGTTGAGTTTGTCTCCTCAAACTGAATCCATAGATATATAGTTTGACGACTTTAGAGACCATAGACTTTGGCATGCGTTTCGGTGCAAAGCGAGTCCAACGGCGGACATCATTTTGACCCGAAATTACGATTTTGCCCCTGTTCCAGAATTAGACTTTTGGACAGACGTTTCCTAGGTATATCTTATACACCGAGTACGTTTTTGATGTTTGTTTCAGCGTCCAAAGTTGTTTGGAGATTGTAACGTTTCTTGGCTGACATTGTGATTTTCTGGACTTGCCACTTTGCACCATCAGGCAAGATACCTTGCCACCTTACTCTGTGATTAATTTAATTTATTTTTAGTTTTATATATTTATTCTATATTATTGTGCGTCCAAGTCACACTTGGGTGCAAGCGACTATATCGGTCGTTCTAATTACTTCTAAATTATTTTGCATTAACTTAGCTTAGTGACCACCCATTGGATAATGAGGTATTGGTATATCTCATGCAGCCTTGACACATACTTTACCATGTATTATGAGTCACATATAGGACACGTACTCGCGTAGTCGGCCGGCCACCGATACGTATGAGGCATGCGACGGTTAGGAGTAACTGCCAATAGAATTGCATGCTAGTGGACTTGGCAGTTACTAGAGGTTCATATGAGTCATAGATGTGACTTCAATAGACATTGGAAGGGAAGAACTGTTCCTTGGTGTATGGGACATATTTACATACTGCTATTGTACCTGAAGCTCCGTTGGAGACGCAGGTTCACCCTATTGTACTGATTCCCTCTGACGTTCATGGAACGTTATGGACATTTTCTTACTGATTCCCTCTGACGTTCGCCGAACGTTATAGATGGATTGTACTGATTCCCGATGAGAGGGACGATGCCACTGCTATACAGCCCGAGTGCCTATATGTGGAGGATTGTTCTTTATTGCATATTCACTATAGTACGGTTAGGTACCCTATTGCATGCATCCCTTATTTTCTATTATATATCACAGTTTATATGGCATGGTATTTTCTTGTATCTTGTTATGTCCCTCTGAGGACCTAGTTATCTCTCCAGGATTAGACGAATTTCTGCAGGAGTACGGAGCGGCATTGGATCCATCTTTTGTGGGCGACGAGGCATTTTTCTTTGACATTTAGCTCTATTCTTATCTTCGAAGATTATTGAGACTATGTAGTGGACATCTTATGTTCTTTCATTTACTTTCTATTTTGCAGAGGTTGGACTCCGATCTTTGTGACTATTTTACATAGCTGTTTGGAGTGGGTATGTCCACCCGGCTATCTTTTGATGCATTATTTATTGGACTCTCATTTCTTCTATGTTGAGCTGTGATGAGATTAGATACTTATGTTCTGGTCTGTGATTTTATTATATATATATATACAGCTTATGTACATATACGAGGATTTCATATATTGGAGTATTCTTCGTATATGTGCAGCTTGGTCCTAAGTATTTTAGGACTGGAGCGTTACATATTTTTGTGGTGGCCCATACAGGTCTACGATAATATTGTTGGGTTACATGACTGTGCCCAACAAGCCTGTATATAGGAATAGGAATATCTCATCCAGAACTACTACTTCCCTTGACTTCCAATCTTTTCAAATTCTTTTGATTACTTGAATTACCTCATATCTAACTTCTCCTAATATCGTCATATTCTTCCTCGTGCCAACAGTATGAATCTAAGAAGCGGACACACTTCCACCTTGGCCATCACCTCTAGTGATGCGGCCACCCAAGAGGAACAAAATCCTCTAATGACTCCAGCGACACCATACCAGCCAGGACAGTCGCAGCCTACTACGACACCGACGATGGAGTATCCAGAGATCGCAGCACCCCCAGGCAGCCAGGCTGGGCAGACCACTACTATGCCACCGGAAGCAAATGTACCACTGCCTCCACCACCACCATTCCTCCAGCAATTTCTACCACAGTCGGGACCTTAGATGCCTCCACCACCGACTGATGGGAGCCCTACTTCCCAGTTTATGTACACCATGATGCAGGCTCAGTGGCAGCAGACTGAGCTGATGAGACAGACAATGATGGCATCATTGGCTAGACCTCCACCACCACCTCCGACACCGGTACCAACACCGGCTCTGCATCCTTATGAAGGCTCTATCAAGAACTTTACAGATATGAACCCCAAGTCCTTCAGAGGTACTGAGAAGCCACTAGAGGTGTCAGCATGGCTTATTAGCACAGAGAAGCTACTGAAGGCATCCCAGTTGCCAGCACGTTATTGGATGACAGCAGTGGACCTACTTTTAGAAGATAATGTTCACCACTAGTGGAAGGCAGAAGAAAGGCAATTAGGCACTGGGATCACCTGGAAGCAGTTCTACGATCTTTTCTATGAAAGATTCTTCCCCATTCATGTTCGAGATGGTCTCTACGATCAGTTCCTCCATCTGAAGCAAGGAAACATGTCAGTTGATGAGTACGACTCAGAGTTCAATCGCCTGAGTAGATTTAGTGCGGGACTGATCCCGACAGAGTTAGAGAAGGCGAGGAGATTTCATCAGGGGCTTGCACCAGAGCTCAAGTCTTATACGACTACCCAGTCTCGAGTCTTCCATTCAGCTGTCTTGGAAGAAGCTAGTGCCCAGGAGATTCTTCGCAAGGAGCAGCAGCAGACATCGAGACGCCATACACTAGCAGTCGCACCGGCTAGAGCTACACAGAATGGACCTATCAGGAGGCCCACAGGACAGTACCAGCAGAGGCCTACACCATATCAGAAGCCCGTTTGCCATTACTGTGGAAAGGAAGGACATGTCCAGAGAGACTGTCGGATCCGTCATGGATGGTGCTTGAGGTGTGGATCCAGCCAGCATATGGTCAAGGATTGTCCAGAGCAGCAGGCGATAGTATATGCTCGACAGACCCCGAGGCCGACAGCTCCTACACTTCCAGCACCCCGACCAGGACAACAGGTGTCTGGGCTTATAGCACCAACAGTAGAAGCTCCTCGCCCACCATTACCACCCCAGCCAGTGCAGCACGACAGGACTAGAGTTCAGGACCCTAGCCAGAATTACGGACATGCCTTCTCGTTAGCAGTGGAGAATGTGGAAACAGAAGGAGAAGTCGTAGCAGGTATGATTTAATTTTCATATTCCCTGTTATCATATACATGCATCATACGTTAGCCAAGGCCAGAGAAAATCAGACAGTAGGACGATTGCATAAGCACGAACACTGGACACGGCTTAGATTCTTAAACCTCGAACTACTCGTGTTTTCATTCAATCATAAATCCCACGTACTAATATTTGGACTAGTCTGACTAAACACCGCTATTATAGCCTAGATTTTGCAAGCTTATCCTTATCGAGCTTGTTCACGACATGTGTATATTGGGGACGCCCACTAATATATTGTCTAATCAAAATTAGTGTATGATGGTCTGATCAACCTTCGTACAGTTGGTTCACTTTTATTTGCTTATCCTACGTGAATTGAGATATAGATGGCTCTAGGATTTCATCCGCAACTGCCTTGACAACTCTATTTGAAATGCCTCTAGAATCCCATATTCATATTCAATCCTCTCTCCCTGGAACACTTATTATTTTTGCCTTTACAGATTTCGGAAAGTCAGATGCTCGTATTGAGGGAAGATAGACCCGTAATATCCTCCTCAGTTCATCATACCATCTATTATAGGCAGGAAAGATATATTCATGCAATCATAGACATCTGTTGGAATCAAAGTACGGTCTTCAAAACTTGACTCATATCTATCATATCTCGTATCCTAGTACATCGTGTAATATTCTTCCACAAATTAAGGTATGACCTTCCAACTCGAACCTTTCTAACTCCACTAAACCATAGAGCGGTGTCTTTGTTAACTTCTAGAAATGAATTACTGTAGGATATAGATCATAGAGCTCCAGTAGAATTTAGAATGTACTAGGATTTCCTATTGATTAGAATAAGTGATTTCCGTTAGAACGATAATTAGTGCCTCATGAACTCCCACTTTCTATTTAGAACATTTTTGGGTCCTCGACCGTGGCATTTAGATTCGGAGCACAAGACCAGCTGCTACCTTCCAACAAATTTCATCTGTAAGACCTATACGAGTCCACCTTCATATAGACATATCATGTCCCACTAAAACACGTCCCCTTGTACTTTATTTTTATGATACAATTTTTGAGTAAAAATAGGCTAATTATAAACCGTACCGTAATACCGACGAACCTTTCGGCTTCAATTTGAGAACCAAACTCAACTCAAAACTTTTGACTCGATATATGGTTGTGATCTACTCGAAGCCCAATATGCACCTGCCCTAGTGTGATACTCAATTGAGACCCTATGTGCCACTTGTACACAAAAGCCATGGGAGGCATATTTTTGACTTACGGCACCTATCTAACCAATACGATTCGGAACTAGCCCAACCTCTTGAGTTAGGACTTGTTCTAGGCTACCATAGCCTAGTAGAGATGGTATAAGTTGATCTTACGAGATATTGCCCCACCAATGTAGTTTAAATTTGAGATGGATTCATTCAATATGAAACCCCTGCACCATTTAGCCCCTCTCAAAAGGCTCGTAACGACGTTTATCACGGATAGCCAACTTCTATAAGTGGGGTAGAGCCTTGAACCAAGAACACTTATCCTATAGAAATTAAGCCAATAGGGTTCCTTGTACAACTACCCACATTTGTTCGAAAACCAAGGGACGACTTTCATGCGTTAGTCCCTTAAAATTTTGCATTTGCAATTCGACCCCCTTACCATAGTTTTAATTTTGAGGACGAAATTTCTTTAAGTTGGGTAGGATGTAAAATCCCCTAATTTATTAATTTATTAATTTATTTAATGTTAGTTTTGTGTAAAAAAATTTGCTAAAATACATGTATGCATAATATTAAGAGTGTAATGCATAGTATGGATGTAAGTTTATATGAGATATTTATATATATGTATATATTTATGTGTGTATGTGTTGATTTATTAAGGTGTATATATTTATATATACATATATGTGGGAATATATGTGTATATAAATATATCTAATTATTGTATTATTGAAAAGAGTTTTTAATTAGAAATAATAAATAAAATAGAATTTAGTTAATAAATATAGTAATAATAGAAAATAGAAAATAGATTTTAAAAAAAAAGAATTTTTAATAAATAAAAAGAAAAAGAAATGAAAAATGAAAAGAAAAGAAAAGAAAGAAATGAAAAAGAATAAGAAAAAGAAAAAGAAAAGAAAAGAAAAAGAAAAAGAAAAAGAAAATAAAAATCAAAACAACCCACCCACTTAAAGTGGGAGGCCCCCCTCTCCATTTCCTAGCTACTACAGCAGCACCAACGTGAGCTCAACCCACCTAAACCGTGAAAGCATAATAGCTATATTGGTAATCCTATTAGCATTAGGTTTTGACAAAACTTGTTATATATATAACTTCCTCCACAGACCTCAAAACCGTAGACTCCCAAAACGAAAATTGCGGCAGAACATACCCTCTTCGCCTACGAGTTCGTTTCACCAGTGACGGAGTTGTGTACGCGACGAATGGAGCATCGGAAGTCAGCCCCTCGTCATCCATGGAGCAGTTTTCCCACTCAAGGTACCCTACTTTCCGACGATGTAACTTTTTACTCGTAGCACCGATTTTCGATCCGTAAGATTTTCTGGAAAGTAGACTTGACCCTCTTCGAGATCCTCTAGGTGGATTTCGAAACAACCCATCGACTTGCTCAAAAAATTGAGACAAAGTTAAAGAAAAACATGTTTTCTGTAATACTAAAAACTGTTTTAAAATGACAACTTGTCGGTCAATTTTTTTGCTGTGCATTAAAGATTTGTAGAAACTAATCAAAAACAGTAGAAGACAACATAACCAAGATAGCAACGCATCTCTGGATCGTCGTTTCGATTAACGTGTAAAAAGTAAATTGATGTTTAAGTTGGAGGAAAAATTGTTTTAAACTTATATAAAATTCTAAAATTTTATCGATACGGTGTGCTCCCCGATGAACCGGACGACATGGTCGCACGTTATATGCATTGAAAGACGCGTATGGACATTGCTGACGTGTGGGAACTGACGGAACTCAGTTTCGTCGCGTGTGCGTGACGAAATCAGTCCGTATCCGTCAAGATACCCCCGTATCGCCAATTTGCAAACTTGACCCTAATTTCATGTACAGTCGTCGATTTGAGGTGAAACTTGCACCAACAGGTCCGAATCGAAATTCTGGTCCTGTGTGCCAAGTTTGGTTCGATTCTGAGAAGGTCGAATCGGAACCCCTTTTTGGCGGGCCTGCGACCCACTCAAACGGGCAATTTTGTACGCCGCTCATCGAAATCCAAAACTGGACATACAGGTGAGTTCGTCTCCTCAAACTGAATCCGTAGACATGTAGTTTGACGAATTTAGAGACCATAGACTTTGGCACGCGTTTCGATGCAAAGCGAGTCCAACGACGGACATCGTTTTGACCCGAAATTACGATTTTGCCCATGTTCCAAAATTAGACTTTTGGACTGGCATTTCCTAGGTATATCTTATACACCGAGTACGTTTTTGATGTTTGTTTCAGCGTCCGAAGTTGTTTGGAGATTGTGACGTTTCTTGGCTAACATTGTGATTTTCTGGACTTGCCACTTTGCACCATCAGGCAAGATATCTTGCCACCTTACTCTGTAATTAATTTACTTTATTTTCAGTTATATATTTTTAGTTTCATATATTTGTTCTATATTATTGTGCGTCCAAGTCACACTTGGGTGCAAGCGACTATATCGGTCGTTCTAATTGCTTCTAAATTATTTTGCATTAACTTAGCTTAGTGACCACCCATTGGATAATGAGGTATTGGTATATCTCATGCGGCCTTGACACATACTTTACCATGTATTGTGAGTCACATATAGGATACGTACTCGCGTAGTCGGCCGGCCACCGATACGTACGAGACGTACGACGGCTAGGAGTAACTGCCAATAGAATTGCATGCTAGTGGACTTGGCAGTTACTAGAGGTTCATATGAGTCATGGATGTGACTCCAATAGGCATTGGGAGGGAAAAACTGTTCCTTGATGTATGGGCCACATTTACATACTGCTATTGTACCTGAAGCTCCATTGGAGACGCAGGTTCACCCTATTGTACTGATTCCCTCTAACGTTCATGGAACGTTATGGACGTTTTCTTACTGATTCCCTCTGACGTTCGCCGAATGTTATGGACGGATTGTACTGATTCCCGATGAGAGGGACGATGCCACTGCTATACAGCCCGAGTGCCCATATGTGGAGGATTGTTCTTTATTGCATATTCACTATAGTACGGTTAGGTACCCTATTGCATGCATCCCTTATTTTCTATTATATATCACAGTTTATATGGCATGGTATTTTCTTGTATCTTGTTACGTCCCTCTAAGAACCTGGTTATCTCTCCAGGATTGTCACGACCCGCACCCGGATATACGGTACGAATACGTGGGCCACGCCCAGCCTACGTCGCAGTATCGGCGTTAGAGCGCTGTCAAGTACCCAATACTAACTACAACATCTAAAGATCCATAACTATAAAGGTACTCGTATCACATCACAAAAACTAAGGAAGATAAGACAAGAAATATTAGCAATATCACTAGAATAACTAGAATCTACAAGGATCATATGAGATAAGAATAAAACAGAGGGAAACATTAAAAAAACTAAATAACTACCAGGCCTAGAACTCCTGAGAGACAACTCACGGTCAAGAATACCGAGAACCACCCCAGCTAGCAACATCCTGAAGTCTAATACTGAGGGCACAACTACTCCTAAAATTTTGTCAACATATCCAGTCAGGATGGAACGAGCACAAATCTCAAATAACAGTTCTAATTAGACGATATTGAAAATGTAGCAGTAAATAGAGAGAATATACAAGAAATCATGAAATATACATGTGAGTATCATGGCAAGGTAAGCTGTAAATCTAGAGCTAGAACAAGGCAAGCAAAACTGATCATGGCATGTACAAGAATCAAGAATCATCTATTAAGTGTGTGAGTACTAGCTAAAACATGTGGCCGGCTTGGGTCTGCACAAGGTCATGAGCTAGCCAATCATACGTGTGGTGTAGGATTGGCATTCACAAGGTTTACAAGATATACAAGGCGGGTATTGACCACACATCTACACTAATACTCCCCGTCCCCGACTAGTATAGTGGATCCAACCATAACACATCATGACACGCGATTCTTCGAGAGGGTAGCTAGCCTTCGCAGGAATCGTGTCTATACAATGCACAAGGAACAAGAAAGACTTGCACAAGATATACCAAGGAATGCGAGGAATAACATCTCATGACGGGATCCAGAGAAATACCAATCCATGTGAACAATGTGTCAAGAGAACAAGGACACTAAATACAAGAAACATAGACAATATCATAAAACAGAAATATTATCAGAGAATGTACTCGCCTGAGATCTGGTGGAATATGTCAACTGAGTCCTAGAACAGTGCCTCGAGGACCTATAGGTGGAATACTGTATCAATATAAGGGTTTGGAAGTAAAATCAAGTCATACTAAGTCAAACTAGGTCAAGGCAAGTCAAAGCAAGTCAAACTAGGTCAAATCTAAGTCAAGGGTTGACTTACAGTTGACTTTTGATCAACTGGTCAACTCCGATCAACCCTAGGTCAACTCTAGGTCAAACTTGACTAACGTTGACTAACAGTTGACTTTGGGTCAACTGGTCAACTTCGGTCAAGTTCTAGTCAATTTTAGGCTACGGTTGACTTTTGGTCAAAATAGTCAACTGTGGTCAACCAAGGTCAAAACTAGTCTAACCTAGGTCAATGTTGACTCTATTTTGACGTTCAGTCAAAGCAGTCAACCATGGTCAACAGGGTCAAGGCTAGTCTCTATAAACATCTACAGGGTCAACACATTCAATTTCAGTGGTTGTGAAATCACTGAAATCGATGGATCTCAAAATACAACAAAAGGAGAAAGATTATAACAATATGATGAAATCCTACAGATGTTGTCGGATGGTGAAACAACCATCACCAACATGTCCAGAATGGTCAAGTTAGCTAGGATAGCCTATCCATAAGTCCAATTTGGACACAGGGGCAAAAAGGTAATTTTGAGTCAAAACGGTGCCCGTGTCGGACCCGCTTTGCACCGAAAAATGTGCAAGAATACTAGTCCACTAAACCTAACAAATTATATGTCCACAAATCCAGAATGACGATACAAATCCAACGGTATATCCAGAATTGGATTTCGTTGACCTGATCTCAAATTGGTCCGTTGACCCGAATATTGGAATCCGATTTGCACGGAAAAGCGTGTCAAAGCTAATGTCCTCAAAACTCAACAAATTATATGTCAACGAGTCCAGAATGACGATACGAACTCAACGGTATATCCGGAATTTGATTCCGATGAGCCGATCTCAAAATGACCCGTTGACCCGGATATTGGTATCTGACTTGCACCGAAATGTGTGCCGAAACCAATGTCCACTAAAACCTAGCAAATTATATGTCAACGAGTCCAGAATGACGATACGAACTCAACGGTATATCCGGAATTGGATTTCGATGAGCCGGCGTCAAAAAGTCCCATTGACCCGGACTGTGGGGCCCGCTTTGTACCGAAATGCGTGCCATGGCACACGTCCTCTAAATCTAACAAACTTTATATGAAAACATGCCAGAACGATGCCACGAGTCTACTGGTGGTGTCATAAATTGAATTCGGAGTCCCGGGTTCAAAATTAGGATTTTAACAACTTGGAAATTACGAATTCGGACGGCCAACTTTGGCGTCGAATTCAACCAACCAAACGTGCTCATAATGAAATAAAATTTAAGGGGTAGGAAGAGGGTTATACCAGCTTCGCATAGGAACCAGTGGCACGCCAGGCGGAGCTGCGATGGAGGAGATACGAACCGACGAAGTTGGCTCCGTAAAACTGTCCAAAAATTATACAATTTAAACGGTCAACTTGGTGGCCGGTTTTGATGTATCAAACGACGAAATTAACAGATAAAATTTGATAGAAGTGAAGGGGTATATACCGAGATTGAGACAGAGCAAATAAATCGCCGAACCAACGGTCGAATTGTCCAGAAAATCCGAGCGAAGTCGCTGTCCCGGACGCGAATTCTGTGTTCCGTTCCCGCGCGCGTCACGGCGGGATCTCGTGCAAAAGTCACGGATCGGGTATGTGGCACGTCGGGGAAGGAGACGCTGCCCCCGGGGGGGTCACCGGAGCTTCGCCGGACATGGGGGAGCTCGTGGTGGCGGGGCCGGCCACGCGGTGGCACATGGCGGCCGGCGGCAGCGCACGACGGCAGCGCGGCAGCGCACGACGTCGGCCCGCACACACTGCTGCTGCTGCTGCGCGCACGGTGGCGCTGCCAGGCGGCGGTGGCGACAGCCCAGCGAGGGGAAGGAAGGAGGAGGAGAGGAGAAGAGGTGGTGGAGAATGGTGATGGTGGTGGCGACGGTTTGATGATGGTGGTGGTGGTTGATGGTGATGAAGATGGTGAGGATGGTGGTGGTAGTGTAGTGATGGTGGTAGTGTAGTGATGAAGAAGAAGAATGAAGAAAAGAAGAAAATAATAGTGATGAAGAGGGAGGAGTCGGCTAAATTGGGGGAGTGGTGTGTGCTGGAGATGGGGATGGGGGAGTGTATGTGTAGGTGTAAAGTGAGAGAGAGAGAGTGAGAGATGTTTATTTGTGTGTTTGTGTATATATTAAATATAGAAAAGAGAGAATGGAAGATATTAATGAGAGAGAGAGAGAGAGAGAAAGTAGATAGAGAGAGGGGGGTGTAGGCCGGCTGTACATGGGGGGCTTTGTGAGTGTGATGGGTGAGGGGGTGTTTGTAGATAGAGAGAGAGTGAGAGATTTATATATTATATTATATATGTATATATATATATATATATATATATATATATATATATATACATATATGAAAGAGAGAGAAATAGAGATATTTATACATAAAGAGAGATATTTTGAGTAGAGAAAAAATAAGAAAATATCAGTGGGATGTATAGGTAGACATGGTAGGGTCACACCACTTTGGGTTGGGTGTTGGGTCAAGTTGGACAGGCTTGGGGCCAAGATTTAATTAAAATAACAAATTTAAACGAATTAAAATCATGGATGAAATGAGAGCACAAGAAAGATCAATTCGGTGGCACGCAAGTGGCACGTGCATAGTAGACTCAAAACAGGCCAGGGCCATATATTGGGTCGACTGGATTGGACCGATGTCGGGTCCCGAAATTAAATTGGAAGTTAAGTCACAAATTACGGCAGATGATAAATTGGTCTAAATTGACCTAAAAGTTACGCAAAGCAAATGGAGCATAAGGGAACAAGTTCGAGTGGGACACGATATATCAACATGAAGATAATCTCGTCTACTACAAACTTTAAGAAGAAAGTTTCCAGAGACTGGCATCCCTGATGCTCTAGAAATCCAAGTCACGGTAAAGAGCATTTAATGATCAAAATTAATTAAATCAAAATAAATTATCGAAATAATTCATTTAGAAAATTCAAAAAATAAATCCCGGAAATTCAGGTGGCTTACATCCTACCCACCTTATAAAAATTGCATCCTCGAAATTAAAATCATCCAATAGGTCAAGCTAAAACATGCAACTGCTATGGCTACAGTACTCAATCTGCTACCTTTGTGATCGCCTATGCTGTTTCTCTCTACAATCATTTGGTTCAGGTTCAATATGCTTCTTCCATAAAAACTATGTCATTTTACCCCTTAGAATCTTCATATCAATAAGAACCTTTACATATACTCTAAAATATAGGTCATCCTCGAGATACGTATATATATCTCAACAATGATTGACCATCAACCAAAATTCCAATCTCAATAGCAATTTGTTTGTTTCCTTATCCCATCCTAAGTATCTTTATCCTATTAATCACAAGCTCCTTGAAATTATACATTCAAAACCTATTCTTGGCATTGAGCCTTCTCTCTTTTTACTCAAGAACTCCTGAATATAAACCCTCAAATTCAAACTCTTAATTCATTTACCGAATTATTTTATTATCTATGTACATATGTCCTTGTTTTGTTCCTGCTATCTTTTGATCTTGCACGCAATGTTATCTCCTTCTATTTCATTCTATATATCGATCTATCCTCCAATCATAAGTAAATGGTTTGTAGATAACCAATAATCACTTGGTCATCAAAGTCTTACAATGTTCAACCCTCGAATCTAAGCATAAGATTCTAGTCCTAAATCCGTAGTCACAAAATATAATATTTCATTACTCCTTCTAAGATACCTTAAAACTAATCTATACTATCAAACTAATCATTCTTAATGGTTTCTAAGTCCACTATAGTCAGTCACTCATATTTGTCCAATAAGCTTAACCCAATAAATCTCCAAGAAAATATACTCATCACAATCACACATAATAACATATTATAGTTACACTACAGAATCTGTTAACAAGGTTTGGCTATTTCAGTCATCAAAAATAGAAGGTAACAATGGCCTAAGACTGGGTCTAGCAATCCATATCAATATTAAGACAAGGTAAGGGACAAGCAAGACAGGAAAGATTGTCGAAATATTTCCAAGAATAGTACGAGGCCAAACGAGATGCATAAGACGTAGTCGAAGTAAAACTCAAGAACCATATACCTCCGTAATTATGTCACATGAAGTTACTATCGCGCTAGTGTGCATCTGGCTGCAATTAACTTCCTTGTTCCATAATACGACGGATGGCTGCAGTGCATAGCTGTCACGCCAGATAATATAGGTTCCTGAACTTAACTTGGCAAAATTCGTAAAATATTTCCAAACAATTTTTGCAAAATAAAGGAGAAGATGTTAGTCAAAATGCTTAGGGAGTGGTCCAAGTAGAATTCGAGAGACATATTTAACCATGATGCCGTTATCTGAAGTCATGCCTCGCCAGTATTTCTCTGGATGCAAACTCCCGATTCCGTAATACAAGGATAAATTACTTTTCGAACTTTCCTTGAATCAATCCACGAGGCACTTTCAACAATTACCGGAAAGGACAAGAAGAATTACCCAAGAGGCTAGCGAAGAAGAGTTTAGTCAAATCATATGAAAGATGGAACACAAAATAATCATGTCGAAAAAATCCTAGTTAGGCTGTAGATAGACAGAGTTAACCAAGACGGGGAAGAATAATGATAAGAATTTATTCTTGCTCACCCGGTCATAACGAAGTGATTCGATTTAAGATACAGTCTGATAACCATACACGTCTTCCTAAAATTATGTTGCCAGAATTTTTGCCACGCCAGTAAGCATAGCTGCAATAAACGATGGAGCCCATAACTTGGGTATATACCCTATAATTATGTCATCTAGCCTTACCACGCCAACCGGTATGGCTGCAAGAAAATCTAAATTCCATAACTATGATAGTATATCCAACATCAGGCTCCACGTCCCTATCGTGCTAGCTAGTATGACTGCGATAAATTCTAAACACCATAAATAAGGTAGACATTTATCGTTCTCATCGAATATGTTTATCATAATATCTTAATTCAATTCATAAAAACGGATTTAGATACAAATTCAAAGTCAATAATGAACGAACATCAAGATTCAAAATTCAACAACGAATCAAGGGTAAGTAAATGGAAACTAGCGAAAACAGATTCCGATGCAGGGTTTAAGAAAAGTTCAAAGGAGAAGTCCCAAAGGTACTATCTAGGTCAAGATTGAAAGTTCTAGAATATAAACTAAAATAACATCAACCTTGATATGGGATTGGTCAATCATATTCTCGTCTCAACCTTGAAGACATATAAGTTCAACTTATACCTTCCCTATGGGGTCCACAAACTCATTCCAAGAAAGAATAAAGTTGATAACGGACAGATGTTTCAGAAATCAGGACGGACATGAACAAATGGGAAAAGTTTCGAAAAGTTCGAAATAAGATTCCCAGGGGTCATCCCTGGAATCTACCAAGAGTTCCTAATATGTGACTGAGTACCAAATCCTAAAATATACCATGATTCAATCTTAATCCTAGGGCAGGCTCGCAGTAGTACAGATAAGCTCAAGTACTACCACGACTTCGCATTAATAGCAAAGACTGACCTGCATGGGCCACCATTAAAAATGTGTCACGACCCGCACCCGGATATACGGTACGAATACGTGGGCCACGCTCAACCTACGTCGCAGTATCGACGGTAGAGCGCTGTCAAGTACCCAATACTAACTACAACATCTAAAGATCCATAACTATAAAGGTACTCATATCACATCACAAAAACTAAGGAAGATAAGACAAGAAATATTAGCAATATCACTAGAATAACTAGAATCTACAAGGATCATATGAGATAAGAATAAAACAGAGGGAAACAATAACAAAACTAAATAACTACCAGGCCTAGAACTCCTGAGAGACAACTCACGGTAAAGAATACCGAGAACCACCCCAGCTAGCAACATCCTGAAGTCCAATACTGAGGGCACAACTACTCCTAAAATTTTGTCAACATATCCAGTCAGGATGGAACGAGAACAAATCTCAAATAACAGTTCTAATTAGACGATATTGAAAATGTAGCAGTAAATAGAAAGAATATACAAGAAATCATGAGATGTACATGTGAGTATCATGGCAAGGTAAGCTGTAAATCTAGAGCTAGAACAAGGCAAGTAAAACTGATCATGGCATGTACAAGAATCAAGAATCATCTATCTAAGTGTGTGAGTACTAGCTACAACATGTGGCCGGCTTGGGTCTGCACAAGGTCATGAGCTAGCCAATCATACGTGTGGTGTAGGATTGGCATTCACAAGGTTTACAAAATATACAAGGCGGGTATTGACCACACATCTATACTAATACTCTCCGTCCCCGACTAGTATAGTAGATCCAACCATGACACATCATGACACGCGATTCTTCGAGAGGGTAGCTAGCCTTCGTAGGAATCGTGTCTATACAATGTACAAGGAACAAGAAAGACTTGCACAAGATATACCAAGGAAAGTGAGGAATAACATCTCATGACGGGATCCAGAGAAATACCAATCCGTGTGAACAATGTGTCAAGAGAACAAGGATATCTACACTAAATACAAGAAACATAAACGATATCATAAAACAGAAATATTATCAGAGAATGTACTCGCCTGAGATCTGGTGGAATATGTCAACTGAGTCCTAGAACAGTGCCTCGAGGACCTATGGTGGAATACTGTATCAATATAAGGGTTTGAAAGTAAAATCAAGTCATACTAAGTCAAACTAGGTCAAGGCAAGTCAAAGCAAGTCAAACTAGGTCAATCTAAGTCAAGGATTGACTTACAGTTGACTTTTGGTCAACTGGTCAACTCCGGTCAACCCTAGGTCAACTCTAGGTCAAACTTGACTAACGTTGACTAACAGTTGACTTTGGGTCAACTGGTCAACTTCGGTCAAGTTCTAGTCAATTTTAGGCTACGGTTGACTTTTGGTCAAAATAGTCAACTGTGGTCAACCAAGGTCAAAACTAGTCTAACCTAGGTCAATGTTGACTCTACTTCGACGTTCAGTCAAAGCAGTCAACCATGGTCAACAGGGTCAAGACTAGTCTCTATAAACATCTACAGGGTCAACACATTCAATTTCAGTGGTTATGAAATCACTGGAATCGATGGATCTCAAAATACAACAAAAGGAGAAAGATTATAAAAATATGGTAAAAACCTATAGATGTTGTCAGATGGTGAAACAACCATCACCAACGTGTCCAGAATGGTCAAATTAGCTAGGATAGCCTATCCATAAGTCCAATTTGGACATAGGGGCAAAAAGGTAATTTTGAGTCAAAACGGTGCCTGTATCGGACCCGCTTTGCACCGAAAAATATGCAAGAATACTAGTCCACTAAACCTAACAAATTATATGTCCACGAATCCAGAATGACGATACAAACCCAACGGTATATCCAGAATTGGATTTCGTTGACCTGATCTCAAATTGGTCCGTTGACCCGGATATTGGAATCCGATTTGCACGGAAAAGCGTGTCGGATCCAATGTCCTCAAAACTCAACAAATTATATGTCAACGAGTCCAAAATGACGATACAAAATCAACGGTATATCCAGAATTGGATTCCGATGAGCTGATCTCAAAATGACCCATTGACCCGGATATTGGTATCCGACTTGTACCGAAATGCGTGTCGAAACCAATGTCCACTAAAACCTAGCAAATTATATGTCAACGAGTCCAGAATGACAATACAAACTCAACGGTATATTCAGAATTGGATTCCGATGAGCCGACGTCAAAAAGTCCCGTTGACCCGGACTGTAGGGCCCACTTCGTACCGAAATGCGTGTCAGGGCCCACGTCCTCCAAATCTAACAAACTTTATATGAAAACAAGCCAGAAATATGCCACGAGTCTACTGGTGGTGTCAGAAATTGAATTCGGAGTCCCGGATTCAAAATTAGGATTTTAACAACTTGGAAATTATAAATTCGGACGGCCAACTTTGGCGTCGAATTCAACCAACCAAACGTGCTCACAATGAAACAAAATTTAAGGGGTAGGAAGAGGGTTATACCAGCTTCGCATAGGAACCAGTGGCATACCAGACAGAGCTGCGATGGAGGAGATACGAACCGACGAAGTTAGCTCCGCAAAACTGTCCAAAAATTACATAATTTAAACGGTCAACTTGGTGGCCGATTTTGATGTATCAAACGACGAAATTAACGGTTGAAATTTGATAGGAGTGAAGGGGTATATACCAAGATTGAGAAGGAGCAAAGAAATTGCCGATCCAATAGTTGGATTGTCCAAAAAATCCGTACGAAGTTGCTGTCCCGGACGCGAATACTGTGTTCCGTTTCCGCGCGCGTCACGGCGGGATCTCGTACAAAACATACGGATCGGGTATGCGGCACGTCGGGGAAGGAGACGCTGCCCCCGGGGGGGTCGCCGGAGCTTCACCGGATATGGTGGAGCTCGTGGTAGCGGGGTCGGCCACGCGGTGGTGCACGACGGCCGGCGGCAGCGCACGACGGCGGCACGACAGCGCGCGACGGCGGCCCACGCACACTGCTACTGCTGCTGCACGCGTGGTGGCGCTGCCAGGCGATGACGGTGGCAGCCCAGCAAGGGGGAGGAAGGAGGAGGAGAGGAGAAGAGGTGGTGGAGAATGGTGATGGTGGTGGCAGTGGTTTGATGATGGTGGTGGTGGTTGATGGTGATGAAGATGATGAGGATGGTGGTGGTAGTATAGTGATGGTGGTAGTGTAGTGATGAAGAAGAAGAATGAAGAAGAGAAGAAAATAATGGTGATGAAGAGGGAGGAGTCGGCTAAATGGGGGGAGTGGTGTGTGCTGGAGATGGGGATGGAGGAGTGTATGTGTAGGTGTAAAGTGAGAGAGAGAGATGTTTATTTGTGTGTTTGTGTATATATTAAATATAGAAGAGAGAGAATGGAAGATATTAATGAGAGAGAGAGAGAAAGTGTCACTACCACATTTCTAGTTTGAGGGTATTTTTGTCATTTTTGGGGTTATTAAATTTATTAGAATTTATTTGAATTTATGGGAATTTTTAGGATTTATTTTGGAATTGTTTGAATGAAGGTTGACTAGGTTGACTTTGACTAGCTTTGACTTGGTAGGCTAACCTAGAAGCTAACCCTAGTTGGGTATGGACTTGGTTAGGTCATGTAACCCTAGTTAGACTAGAGTTAACCTATGGTTTAGTCATTTAAACCCAAGTTAGAATAGAAGGCATTTAGACAAAAGTCATGACTTGTGATTTGAACCATTGATTAATGACTAAACCCAATCCATTAGCCATTAGCCCTAACCTAACCCTAATCCACATGTGGCCGGCCACTTAACCTAGCATTGGGAATCCCCCCTATAAATAGTCTCCTAGAAATTAGGGCTAGCCTCCTTAGAATTTCACAAGTTTTGGAAAGAGGTGAGTCTCCATCTTCATAAATCCATAGAAATTCTATTTTATCTCATTTTTCCCTCAAACAAATTGCAATAGGTTTTAATCTAGGTTTTCTTGCTGTTTGTGGTGTTCAACCTCAGCTTTGGGGCAATTTGAAGAAGTTTGCTAGCAAGGAGAAACCCCTCTATTGGAAGCTTTTCTTGTATTTTGACACCAATAGGTAAATCTCTATAAACACCATTAAATTCTAGTTTCTTTGCATATTTGGAAAGCCCTACGTCTACCCTAACTGTAGGTATGCCTAGACCTAGGTTTCGTGTCCATTTCGTGTCCCATTTGGACACGTATCAGTCCATGTGTTAGAGTGTTTGATGAAATACCCCAATGGGCATTTCGAATTATTTTTAGGAAAGCTTCTGATTAGGAAATCATGTTTTAGTGTTGCTTACATGTTTCTTGTCGACTGAGGTGGATTTAGCCTTGTGTCATGTCGATTTTGACACTTGGACATGCCGTGCGC
The DNA here is from genome assembly GCA_029216955.1 of Iris pallida. Taxonomy (NCBI): domain Eukaryota; kingdom Viridiplantae; phylum Streptophyta; class Magnoliopsida; order Asparagales; family Iridaceae; genus Iris; species Iris pallida. The sequence goes on along the minus strand of JANAVB010007400.1, from coordinate 1,482,305 downwards.
GTACGGACTGCATTGTCCTGCTATTCGGGGGCTGCACTGGATACGACACGCGACTAGCAGACACGAAACTCAATACACACCATTGTTTGCCATGAAATATAAAAGAACAGAACAATTATCGGAGGACCGAACTTTTTACTTCACGTTACAAACTCGCTTGTACAAAGAAAGCCTAGGGACGAAAACCTAGGTACAGCAGTCTAAGTACAATTATTTATTTTAGATTCTGGGGGGTGACGATAGAGGCTCGGGAAGGCGACGGCAGCCCTGCCTTACTCCTTGGACGATCGGTATGCAGCCTTGGCTCCTTGTGAAAAGATGGTTGGCATTGACGAAGAAATGCTCTTCTTGCTCCTCTGTTGCTCTTCTGGCTTCTCTCTCTCTCTCTCTGTGTATTCTTTTCCTCTGACTATTGGGGGGGGGTCTCTCTGTATATACGTATTTTTCTCTCTGAAAATGTATATCTTTCAAGGGAATGTCACCTTGCTATTTATAATAGTGGGATGTGATCATTAGGGTTGCCAATGATTAGCTTTTAGAGATGGCGGCGGCTTGGAGATTGGTCAATCTAGGCCATTCATCTTGATTATGATGAATTTGGACCATTAGGTGTAGATTACACCAAATCCCATGAGCAATTAATGCTGATTGGAATAAATCTTACTTATACTGATCTTCTGATATCTGCGAATAAATTAGATTTATTCTTCTGCCACGTGTCCCAGATTATTGGAATTTGGCCCAAGATTTGATTGACTTTAGGACACGTGCCCCGTCGTCAATGTTGAGCCGCATGAGGAGTGTCGATGTTTGGGCCGCATGAGGGTTGTCATGACCGAGCTGCATGAAAGAGTTCATGATCGAGCCGCATGAAGAGTCTCTGTACTTCGAACCGTATGAAGGTTGTCATGACCGAGCCGCATGAATATATTCATGACCGAGCCGCATGGGGGTCTTCATGGCCGAGCCGCATGAGAGTCTTCATGACCGAGCCGCATGGGTCTCTCTGTTCTGGCCGCATGGACTTTGTTTAGTCTGGCCGCATAGATTTGCCTCGAAGTTTGGTGGACAGCGCCATATTTGTGAAGATTTTCCTCATTTCCTAGGACGATAGTGCTTTTTCGTGTCAGTCATTATGACGACTTTATGTCAGGACTAACAGCCGTCAGAGCTATCAGTTGTCAGAGCATTAAATGCGTCTAAATGTTAGGCACAGCTGTTCTGTTGGCCACGTGGCCTCTCTCTCGGCCGCATAGAGTTTACTTGAGCTGCTTGTATGTTTGAGCCGCATGAGTCTTCCGAGCCGCATGAGACTCTTTGGCCGCATGAAGCTCATCTGATTTTGAGCCGCATGAAGCTTCCTGGGTTCTGTGCCGCATGAAGAATGTCTCATGACCGAGCCGCATGAAGGACGTCTCATGACCGAGCCGCATAAGGAATGTCTCATGACCGAGCCGCATGAAGGACGTCTCATGACCGAGCCGTATGAGGAATGTCTCATGACCGAGCCGCATGAAGGACGTCTCATGACCGAGCCGCATGAGGAATGTCTCATGACCGAGCCGCATGAAGGACATCTCATGACCGAGCCGCATGAGGAATGTCTCGATCAGCCCGTGCACTCGCTTTGTGGGCCCGGGTATTTCGAACACACGAGTGCGTAGGTATCATGTTTGCTCCCTGATGTGGGGCTAATAAAACACTTGCCCTCGATCTTTGTTGGGAGACTCTTGAGAACCACTCTGTCCGTTTGCCGCCGGGGGCTGGACACGGGCGTTCCATCAGAGGCCCGCTTAGCGGGATGCTCTTGATGGTCAGAGGTTGGGACAGCTGACTGAGCCCGATGAGCCCGCGCTGCCCTAGACTTCTTCTACTTAGCACCCGAAGGTGCGTAATAGGAAGAGTCCAAGTTTGGAAGGAGGAAAGAGAAGTTGGTGCCCTTTTCAAAGGAGGCAAGGGGGCTCTATTTATAGAATGGAGTGAGCCCTTTCTTCTTCTCCTTTCCGATGTGGGACTAAAAGCAATATTTTCCATGCTTCTACAGGACCCCCTTCAAAGTTTCCAAATTGCAAATTTGGAACACTTTGAATAAGAAGCATGGAAAGTAAATTTGTTTAGGTGTGGCAATCCAAAATGGATGTGATAGGTTTGGGTACTTCCGCTGGAGATTTTATGTGGACTTATCATCCTTGGCGTACCTTGGTTTTAGGTACGGATAATAAGTTGAGAGAGGGAACCATCATATTTACTCAGAGGTGGTATGGACGTGGTAAATATAAGGTTGATGGTAGAGCTTTCCTACTCTGAGGTGATGAGGATACATAGAACGACTCAGAGGTGCTATCAACGTGGAAGTTCTATGCATTGGGTAAAAGAATGCTATGGAACAGCTGGGCTCCGAAAGCATGTGATGATGAGGAAAGATGTGGATGTACTAAGGGATCTAGTACGGCATTTGTGGTCAGCAGAGGACATTTGTGGGACCTATTATCCTTGTCGTACTCCGGTTGTGGGTACAGATAATAGGTCGAAAGGGGATCATCATTCTTACTCAGAAGTAATAAGGACATGGCAAGTATGAAGGTTTCTTCGACGGAGCCTTCCCATTCAGAGGTAATGAGGACATGACAGGAGTGGGCTCAATGAAGGAGGGCACATAGAATAACTCAGAGGTAGTGAGGACATAGAAGTTCTACGTAGGGGGTGATTTGTTTTTGGCGTAAGTGGAACGACTCAGAGGTAATGAGGACATGGCCGTTTTAGAAATTTGTGGATCGCTTACCCTTTTTGGTGCACTGGAAGTGCGGGTATTGGATCATGAGGGAGGATTTCTTCCAGGAAGAAAGTTTAGAGGTATGATCATACATGACTTACTATCTGAAAGAGTGGCCGGGATGTGAGTTCAGAGGCACCAGCGGGTACATGACTCGATGTTTTAGAAAATGTTGAAGATGCGAGTTCAGCGGCACCAGCGGGTACATGACTCGATAATTTGGGAAATTTGGAGGCAAAATGTGAGTTCAGCGGCACCGGGGGGTACATAACTCACCAATCTGGGAAATTTGGAGGCGGAATGTGAGTTCAGCGGTACCGGGGGGTACATAACTCAATCATCGGGGATTTTTTTTTTGGATGTCATTTCGGACGTAATACTTCTTCAGAAAGTTGCCGTTGATGGGCTGTTTTACTTAACAAAAAGCCTTTACAACTTCAAGAAAAGAAAACGAGAAAAAGTACAAAAGTACAAATTTGATTCTGGGAATGTATTGCTATGGAAGTCTGATTCACAAATGATCACTTTGTTCCTTGGACCACACAACGATGTTGAAGAAACTTGCTGTCTTGAGGAAGAAGGAAGAACAACTGAAGAACGGAGACCTTAGAAAGGTATCGACAAAGTTGGCACTGATGGCACAAGTCGAATGCTTTCCTGCTCTACTTCACTTTGTTCTTGAGAAGAAGAAGTAAAAGAGAACACTCGGGAATTATAACAATTCTTTTGATTCTCTCCGTCCGATTCTCTCCTTTTGCTGTCAAAATTATTGCCTATTTATAGGTTTAAGTCTTCCGAGAAATAAGCAGCAAAATAAGGCTATTACGCATATTACGCATGCAACTGCCATACACGATCTCATTTAGAGCTTTACGCAAGTGCCATGTGTCCCACATACTGCTAACTGCTCGGCTCAACACAATGCAAGTATTTTGGAAGCTTTACGCAGACAATGCCACGTAGCCCACATATATACAACTGCTCAGCACGATCATATTCAGAGTCTTACGCAGACGCCATGTGTCCCACGTACTGTAAAAACATAATCTCGTACGCGTGTATCCTGCCACGTACCCTATAATTATGGTAATTTATGTACAGAAGAAAAAATGATTAAACTCAATTAATGCTCCCCTGCGTATAGTGGCTAATCAGCCTTGGGTATTAAAATAACCCAAATAAACTAATACGCGTATACTTAAGAGTGGCTAATATAGCCTTAAGCATTTAATTAGCTTAAATAGACTCTTGCGTATAGGGAAAATAATTGAGCGTAATACTTCTCCTCTGTTAGTACACTAACCAATGAATATTGAGTTACGTGAGATGTCTTTTCGTAAACAGTGAAAACCATCATTATAGCCGTCTGCGTATAGCATTTCCTTGATTCCAATATGTCTCTCCGTCTTTTGTGCCATTAAATGTCAGAGAAAAGAATAATGGCTGTCAGATCCCATATCTCTGCATTAAATGTAGAGATGACAGCCTGTCCCTACTGCGTAGAAAGAATAGGACAGGTGGCATCTGCGTACAACCCCTGAGCAACCATTGCGCGCGTAGAGTAAAATAGGACAGCTGGCTTCTGCGTACAACCCCTGAGAAACCAGTGCGCGCGTACAAACCGATTTAGCTTTATAAACTATGTTGACTCAGTTTGACCTGCGTACAACATATTTTGGCTTGGCTTTTGCGTAGAAATAGCTAATTTATTTTTAGCTTCTACAAGACCCCCTTCAAAGTTTTCAAATATGTAAAAATATTTGAAATACTTTGAAATAGAAGCGTAAAACCAGGGATTTTAACAACTCTTGCGTACAATTCGGGATACCAACAATCCTTGACCAATTGTGTATAGTTCGGGATAGTAACCGTCACTTTTGCAAGATTTTCAAAACTTTCTTCTATAAATAGAACTCCATTTCAAAAAGAACTTTCGCTTATTATCTGAAATTTCAAGAGTGCATCCTCTTTTCTCAAAAGTTTTGTTCTTCTTCTCCCTAAAAAATCACTCCATCAATGGCTCCAAAAAGCAAGACTGTCGTCGGTAAAGGAAAGAAGAAGGCAACTGCAGCACCGCCGACTGATCACGTCGAGACGACCACTCTGCAATCGGAAGAAACTCCAGAGATTCTCCCAATTGTGGCTCATCCTATAAGAGGTAGGAATCTCTTCGACTCTTGATCATCATTGGGGACGAATCTTTGATCAGAGTGTAATCAATGAGGATGACGAGGATAACAATGGACAAATTAAGAACTTAACCATCATAAACCCTGAAACTCTCGCCCACGCTGTGCGTGTTAGCGTAGAGATTTGGGAAAATAATGATGCCCACGTGTATACGTGTCAGCATACAAAAATATCAACACAATACGCCCACGTGTATACGTGTCAGCGTAAAGTGTTTATTCATCAAATACGCACACATAAAAATGTGTAAGCGTATAGCCTTTATGCGCAGATATAAAGACTATTTAATGTGAATTAATTCAGTAATTTGCATAAAGCAAAAAAATAAAAACTTGAATCTTTATGCACAAACTTGCGTATGACCATCTGTATAGATATCTGCGTAAGAATAATCTGCATAAAGTTGTATGCGTAGACACTGCGTAGAGTCATCTGCGTAAGGCTGTCTGCGTAGACATTGTGTAAAGTCATCTGCGTAGAGTAGTCCATTTAACCATCTGCGTAAGAGATTTTGGCTATTTGACTAACTTTATCATCTCTTTCATTGCAGTAAATTTACAAATTCATCCATTGGCAGAAATATTTGGTTCTCCTTGTGGAATTATGGGCTCCAATTATCTAGAAGATTTATCACATGTTAACTTCCCACAGACCAATCCAATTTATCCTGAAGAAAGGAGTAATTTGATCACATCACAAGGGGAGAGAATGTTGTTATCTTTGATGAATGGGGAAATATTGATGTCTTTAACTTTAAAGCAATATTTAAAGCCCTCATTTTTATTTGGAGATGCAATTGATAATGAATCCCAAACAAACCCAAAGAAGGAGTCGTGGGTATTCAAATTTGAAAATACGGCAATGTACCTCCCCGAAATGAATAGGGATTATCCGATTGCTGCCTTTTTTCATGCTACACATCCTAGAAGGATGGCATGGAATCTGACTCCTTATACAAACGGAAAACCTGGCAAGATAGTATTCAGAAGAGAACAGGCTAACTGTATGGGATACTTCACCAGTACTAGTTATGGAGGTGTGGTCCCGTTCCAAGGGTTAATGCCTGGAGAAAATCCCAGTGAAGACTCTTCCTTGATCCAACCGGTCCAAATAAAAATGAACATAAACCGGTTTATGAACAAAGGAGTATTATATCCTTCAGGAAATCCTAGACTCCAAGGATGGATGAATCCTCAGAATAAAAATTGGATCATGTTGACAGCCTGGGTGTTGAAGTATTTTAAATCAGAGCTGCAGACCATTGGACTATATAATGCAGTTACTGCTACTAGTCAAGGAATCCATATAAATCATAATTTATTCCTGGCTCTGATAGAACTGTACATCAATTCCACTGGTACCATTTCAACTCCAATTGGTGAGATGGGGTTTGCACTCCATGAAATGGAATATATTTCAAGATTACCAATGGGAGAACTCCCTTATGAAGAGTATACCCCTACCAACCAAGAATTGGCAGAGATTCAGAAGCAGAATCCTCAGTTGGTTGAAGTATATCAAGAATTAATGTGTCACTATCTGACTTGTACTACCATGTATGAAAGTCCTTCAAATTTGGCCTACGTCAATAAATGGACAACATATTTATTCTATCACAAGAATAGACTTCTCAAAGAAGACGGAGAAAGGTTCCAAGAGAACAAGTCTCAAATTGTCAATCTCATGACCACAATGCCTGGGGATGTAATAGTTGCTTTGATGAATCAACACAAGATCCCGGACAGATATCTGTCATCAAAAACTGGTGACTTTCCAGCAGGGATAGAAACCCTCAGTTATCTTCGTCATAGCAGAAAGCACATCTCGAAAGAGGCCCTACTAGCTGGCTACTTATCCTTGTGGCTACGCAAATGGATTGTTCCTGGATCTACTTCTATAGATAGAATCCATCGAGACATATTATGGCCGGCAGTACGTCTAGTTTTCAGGGCTAAATTGAGTCTGCTTCCAGCCATGGTGTGTCGGCTTCAATCTGGTTTAAGGAGTTTCAGTGATGAATTAGTTCTAGGAGCTAAAGCTCGTAGCGAATTTCCCAGAGTGGAGCTACCCTTCCTGTTTTTGATGGGTTGGTTATTACTTCATAATAACCGCTTGATGTCTCCAGGCCCGGAAGATCCATCAGGGTTATTTCTTCTGAAATATAACAAAGCTTCATGGAAGATGACCTCTGTTGCTGACACTCGAGCATCGTTAAATTACTCCCATGGTTGGAGTTTTTTCTGCACCCCACCCTCAGTTCCATCAAACCTTCTGGGTATACGTCTTGAAGATGGAGGTCAAGATAGAACATCACTCCCTCGACCGGCATTTAAATGGCTTTTATACATCAGACCATCTCATTTGATGTACAGGAATGGTGAACGCTGTATATTCGAACCTTATCTGCCAAGTAGATTTGCAAGGCAGTTTGGATATGACCAGCTTCATGTTGGAAATGCTTCAACAGTCTTCAATAGTTACGGGAAGTTAGTTGATGGTGCCAGGGTTTGGCGATATTTTAGTACTGGATGTACAGGAGCCCAATTCTATATACCAACTACTTCCATTACTACTGAATTGAAAATACTACGATCGTACACAATCTTCTATTCTTCTATCCGTTCTTTTTCCCACGGATATGATTTAAGAAGAAGTCTCCGAATCAGAAAAGAAGGAGATCCAGAAGAAGTTGTTCGAGTACCAGAAGATGCCCCAATAAATGACGCTGTTCCAGATGAATTTCTGGAAGTTATTGTCACAGATAAAGAAGAAGCTCCCGTACTTACTGCTAAAGGTGGGAAGAAACGGGGATTATCTTTGACAATCAGTTCCCCAAAGAAAAAGAGGAGAGCAATAAAAAGACCGCTTCTCCTGGATGAGCCAGAATTTGAAGAGGAAGTTTCTAATGTCAATCTTCCATCAACCATAGATCCTGAGGTAGGATCTTCATCTGCAGTTGCACCACAAGTTCAATATCTGGGATCCACCACTGATACTCATGCACAAATTGCAAGTGAACCAGCTATTCCTCCACAGATAACTGTTTCTCAGCCGATAACTGTTACTACCACAGTTTCAGAAATTACTCCAAATATAGAGTCTTCTACAGCTCTTCTTGAAGAAAATGTAGAGTCTTCCACAGCTCCTTTTGAAGAAGGTTCTTCTGTAGCTCCAAGGACCATTACTGAAGTCATTGAGTGGGATACTCCCACTGAGAATGAACCCATTCCCTCTGATGAACCAGCTTTAGATTTGGGTGAGGATGATTGGGAGGATATGGACTCTGATGATGACTTTTTATCAGGTCCAAATCTTTCCTTTATATAAAATAGATTTTATTCATATGATCAGATATTATAACTATTTTATTTATTATTTTCTTTACAGGGACAAGTTCTATACTCAAGAAAATCATTTCTCCTGTCAAGAAAGCCCCTCTTCAGAAGATTACTCCTCCTGTTAAACCACATGTAAAAGAAGTGGATGATTCAGATGAGGAAGATTCTGAAACTGAAAAATCAATTGAAAAATCTTCTGAAGAAGTTCCTGCGGAACCATCTTCTATTGTTCTTAAGAAAGACTCGGCTGTCGTTATGAACCTAACAGAACAATCAATTACAGATGTTTCAGCTCTGAATGTCATAAACGAAATGGAGGATACTCTAGTTAATATTGAAGAATCAGCAACTGAAGATGTCGTAGTTACAGCTGCTGAAATTGAAGCCACAACAGGAACACTTTCTACTGATATAACATCAGTTCCTGTAGAAATAGTGTCTGAACTAGCTCCTGTCATTGAAGTGAGCCTCCCTCTTGCTTTAATTCAAACATCAGCTCCAGAGATAGCTGTAGAAGTTACAAACATAGCTACTACAAATCTGATGATTGAAACTTCTATCTCAGCAACTACAACTCAGACTGCTCCAATAATACAAGCTTTTACTGCAGAAGCTACTACAGTAGCAACTTCGAGCTTTTCTTTGCCAATGACAACAAGTGTAGCTACTCCAAGCTCAATCAATGATATGAATTTTCTAGCCCAAGTTCATACTGATACCTTCTACACCACCTTGATAACTTTGACAAAAATGATTTTGAGGGGGAGCTATCAGTATAAAGATTTGAAGGCCACAATCACCCCGGTTATTGGAAATGTTGCCATATTCCATAGTACCGAGAAAGCCACAACGTTGCAGGCCATAGTTGAAAGTCTTGAACAACCTTTACAAGAATATGAAGAAATTTATCATGGCACTATAGAGAGTTTTATTCAAACCGAATATGACACTCTAACTGCTGAACACACAGCTCGAGAATTATCATTTCAAGAAGCTCTCCAGGAGTATAATGCTAAAGTTGCACAAGAAACAGCTTTTCTTTATGGAAGCAAACCTCTGTTAGAACAGCACCGAGTCACTTATGAAAAATCACATGTACGGCTTATGGAACAGGAAGACAAAATTCGTGAGGCTGAAGCTGTATTGGCTCGTTTGAAAGAGGAACGAGAACAAATAATTACTGAACGAAATAAATCTTTGGCCCAAGGTTCTGTCTTGGAAGAACAGATTTGTGGTTCGGAAAGTACCCTCAAAATTCTGAACGATGCAAAAGAAGGGTTAGTTATGAGTTTTACGGAGCTTTCTCGTAAATATTCTGAAGAATCAAAGCGCCAAATTGCTTCTCAAAATGCACCCATCATTCGAGAAAGAAGAATAGCAGAACTGAGAAAAATGATCGAGGACATGATCACTCCTCCTTTGTAAAATTTTGTAAAAGAATTTCTTTCTTTCTAAACTTTTCTTCCATGCTGATGTAATATGTCAATCATATGAATAACATATTTTGGATTTTTTTTGTGACTCTATCAAAATAATAGAGGTAGGACAATTATCAGAGGTATTATGGACGTGATAAGCCTTCACAAATAAATTGTATCCATCCAAAGATAGCTAATCTTACTCCTTGTAGGGTATACAATACTGTCAGAGGTAAATATGGACGTAACAGATTGGATTAACCCGTAATAGGTAGATAAGTATCTATGGACGTGATGGATAGCAAATTTAACATCAGCTGGTGAGAGAAAAGAATTTAAAAATAGAAAAAACTCTTCTAAACAAAATTTCTTTCAAAACTTTTAAGTCAACCTGCCATAAATAGTTTTTAGAGAAAAGGCCTAGCATTTATTTGGGCAGCTTATTTTCTAATAAATGGATGAACTTGTAATCAATGGATGAACCCGATGAATTTGTAATTAATGGATGAACTTGTCGGTTTCGAGAAGACAGATTGTTTCAAATTCCAAAACCATCCATTTAACATTCATCCATAAATAACTCTTTACTATAAATAGTTTAGAGTTTTCTTATAAAGCATCATTCTCTCTTTCTTTCTTTCTTTATTCAAAGAAACAAAAATGTCTTCCAAGGACGTGCCACAGAAAACTGAAGCCTCTGAGAAAGCAATTGAGAAGGCGGTTGAGACAACCCCCATGGAGCCGCCTCCGCACAAAAAGAAAAAGATGGGCGAAGGATCTTCTGCATTAGAGCCGGGCGAAGGATCCTCTGCATCAGAGCCACCTAAGGACATCTTTGACTTCTTGATGGGACCTGGGAAAACGCCTGAGAAGGAGGCTAAGAGGATAGCTGCCTGTAAACTCCTGCTAAGTTCAAGCACAGATGACTTCAACTCCTTTGCTGACTACGTCTGTTGGAAGGAAGGACTTGGCCCTCGTCCTAAGCTTGATAGGGATGACAGTGATCTCCCTTAGTATCATGTAATATCGTCTTTGATGAATAAAAAGGAATTTTATTTATAAACTGTCTGTCCATTCCCCAATAAATCTCTGTACATCTATACATAGTACTTCTTGAGAAATTTGCCATTAATAGGCAACATGAGTAAATCACCATTAGGCTTCGACAATCGATAAGCGCCATTAGAAAACACAGTCTCGATTACATAAGGACCTTCCCATTTAGCTTGGAATTTCCCTTTACTTTTATGAGTCATAACCATAGGTCTTCGGACAGCTAGAACCAACTCGCCAACTTTAAATATTCTTTCTTTGACTTTACGATTAAAAGCCCGAGAAATGCGTGCTTGATATAATTCAATATGTTGTTGCGCCTGAAGACGCTTTTCATCCAAACCTTCAAGTTCTTGAAGCCGCAATCGATCATTATTCTCTGAGGTTAGCTCATTGGCAATAGCTATTCTAAGAGATGGGATCTGAATTTCTAAGGGAAGAACAGCTTCACATCCATAAACCAACGAGAATGGCGTAAAACCAGTTGGATTTCGGACCGTTGTACGATATGCCCACAAACATTCTCCAAGTTTCTCGTTCCAATCACGTTTATTGGAAGAAACAAACTTTTTGAGAAGTTTGATAATCGTTTTATTAAAAGCCTCAGCTAAACCATTAGCAGCTGGGTTATAAGCTGTAGAAGCCAGATTCTGAATTCGATTCTTTTCACAGAATTTATAAAATGAATGGCTAGCAAATTGTGGCCCATTATCATGGATTATCCTTCGGGGAATCCCAAAACGATAAATCACATGATGTTTAATAAAACTAATAACATTGGAAGTCTTCACCTCAATCAAAGGAATTGCTTCCGCCCATTTAGAAAAGTAATCAGTTATAGCAAGAATGAACCGATGTCCTTTAACAGAAGGGGGGTTGATAAGGCCAATTATATCCATGCCCCAAGCTTCAAATGGCCATGAGGCTGCCGTGGGATGAAGAAATTCAGAAGGTTGATGTATAAAGTCTGCATGAATTTGACAGGCTTTACACCTCTTTGCATAATCTATAGCATCTGCTATCATTGTAGGCCAGTAATACCCCATTCTACGAATGCGGTCCTGTAATTTTGGACCAGGTTGATGTGCACCACATACTCCATCATGAGCTTCACGGAGTGTTTGTTTAGCTTCATTTTCGGAAAGACATCGTAACAAAAGCCCGTCATAAGAACGACGATATAGCATATTCATAGAAGTGTCATAATAGAATCGGAATGATCGTCGCTTGACTGATGCCGCTTCTTTAGGATCTTCAGGTAGAATTCCATAGACAGCATAGTCTATGAATGGACTTCTCCAATTTCTTTGTTGAGGAGTTAATTCTGAAGCATAACTATGTTCGATATGTAAGTTATTTTTAATACAGAATAAATCCCGATCTAACAAAATTATTGAATTTTGTCTTCTGATTGGAACTGCTAGATCTGCTGCTAAACTAGCAAGGGCATCAGCTTCTAAATTTTGAGAGCGTGGCACGAATTCTATGAAGAATCCTTTGAATAATAGAGCTAGTTCAATCACTGCCTGATGGTAAGGAATTAAGTCAGGATTCTTGACTTCATAAGTTCCTCTGACCTGATTGATGATTAGCTGAGAATCTCCATAAGCTTCTAAGAACTCAATGTCTAGTTCTTTTGCTACTTGAAGACCAATTAACAAAGCATTGTACTCAGCTACATTATTTGAACAAGGCTCATTGAGTGAATAGGCACGGTATATAACTAGTTTATCAGGAGAAACCAAGACTACTCCCACTCCAGAGACAATATTGCCCTTGGGTCCGACTCGTGAGGCTCCATCAAAATACAGTTGCCAAATATCATCTCCCATAGCCATATTGCAATCTGCAACCTCATCAGGAATGTCTTCATATAACTTGGAAGTTTCAGGGATAGGGTGAGCAGCCAAGAAATCTGCTAACGCTTGACCCTTTACTGACTTCTGTGATACATAAACCATATCATATGGTGTAAGCAACATCGCCCATGTAGCTAATCGAGAATTAAGAATACTTGGTTTCTTCATTAACACTCGAATAGGATTTATCCTAGAAATAACATGAATAGTTTGTCCTGTTACATAATGTCGTGTCTTTTGAATGGAAAAGACCAATGCCAGACATTCCTTTTCTACTGGAGTATACCTATGTTCAGCTCCGATCATCATTCGACTAAGATAATAAATTGCCTGTTCATGACCCATATCACTTTTTTGTGCAAGAAGAGCACCAAGAGAGTGATCCATTGCCCGAACATAAAGCAAGAATGGCTTTCCCATTATTGGAGGGACCAGAACAGGTGGATTTGTGAGATACTGCTTAATGTCATTGAATGCTTTTTGACAAGCTTCATCCCAAACAAATGATACACCTTTCTTCATTAAACGGGAAAAAGGCTGACATCTTCCAGAAAGATTTGAAATAAATCTTCTGATGTAAGCAATACGACCCTGAAAGCCACGGAGTTCTTTCAGATTTCGTGGAGGACGCATTTCATGAATTGCCTTGATTTTATCTGGATCCACATGGATGCCTTCAGAGGTGATCACAAACCCCAGAAACTTGCCACTAGAAACCCCTAAGAAAGATTTAGTAGGGTTCATTTTCAATTGATGTTGACGCATCAAGTCAAACACTGTCTTCAAGTCTTGAATATGATCATCTTTTGATCGACTTTTAACAGCAATGTCGTCTACATAACATTCTACTATCTTCCGTAGATGTTTCTGAAAAATGTTGCTCATAGCTCGTTGATATGTAGCTCCGGCATTCTTCAAACCAAAGGGCATAACTGTATAACAATATACCCCTAAAGGAGTACGAAAAGCAGTATGTCTTTCATCTTCAGGATGCATCTTGATTTGATTATATCCTGAAAATCCATCCATGAAAGACATGCGTTCAAAACCACAAGTATTATCCACCATAACATCTGTGATCGGAAGAGGAAATTCATCTTTTGGACAGGCTGTATTAAGATCTCGAAAATCTATACAAACTCTGACTTTACCGTTCTTTTTCATGACTGGTACTATGTTAGCTACCCAATCAGGATGTTGTTCTTCACGAACAAAGCCGCAAGTAATCAGCTTTTTTACTTCTGCTTCAATCGCATCCATCATGTCTCGTCGAAAACGCCTTTGCTGTTGCTTTACCGGCTTAGCATTAGGAAATATATTGAGTTTGTGAGTAGCTATTTTGGGATCCAGACCCGGCATATCCTCATAGCTCCAGGCAAATATATCAATATATTCTTTTATCAATGTTATTAATGATTCTCTTTCATCTTTAGAAAGATTCTTGCTAATGAATATTGGCTTAGAAATATTTTCATCACCTACATCTATTTGAATAACTTCGTCATCCGTAGGAGGTTGTCGTTGTTCAAACCGCAATTCCCATTGATTATCCATCTGCTGAACCCAAGGATCATTTTCAAATGACTCAGACTCATCATCAGTTTGAACCATATTAACAGAGAAGATTTGTTCAGCTTCATCTTCTGAATCAGAGGATTGTGACGTACTGGAGGAATATTCCTCTTCATCTTCATTATTCACTTTATGTGCATCATATCCTAAACCGCATCGGGTTTTCTGATAAAATGGATCTCCACGTAATGGCATCCGTCTACCTTTTCCCATATTGAGGCCCGGCATAGTTTTCAAATCATATCCCATTTTCTGAATAATCTTTTGAGATTGTTGGCTATATCTGTTAATTCTGATATTTCCTTTATCCTTCTCATCAAGATCATTATTTTGTGTTATGGGAATATTTCTTGCTAAACCGAATACAATCTGTCGTTTGTAAGTTTTGGTAGAAGGAATCAAGAAATATGATTCTTCCTGCTGTTTATAGGCTACACAAGCTTGAGATGATGATGTAACAGGTAAGAGATAGGGTTCACATTTCAGGTATTTCTGAGCATATGGTCCTACATCAATGTGTGGAGGAAAAGAGTTTTCCTTATGATCAACATATAAAGGTTCCTCTGAAAAAGAAGTTAAAAAAGCTTTGACATCCATATACTCCAAAAGAAAATCTTCATTAGATTGAATAAATACATGCCCAGTATTTACATCATTTACGGACTTCTTTACATTAGACGCTGATGGACTAACATCTTTCTTAGGCGTAGACTTGCCAAGGTTGATAACCAATGGCTCAGGATCAGTAGGACGGGATGTACGTCCTTTAACTTTGATGATCAAGGGCTGGTCATTCATGTCAGTTCGGATTTGACTTGTGACAGGGATCTTCAAAGGCTCTTCAGATGCGATTTGAATTTTACCTTTAACCTTTATTACCAAAGGTTGATCATCAATCGTCTGAGACTGAGTTCGTCCCTTGACTTTGATTTTCAAAGGTTGGTCTTCTACTGGTACTGAGCTTCCAGCAGATGATTGATCTTCCAAGGAAGATTTGTCTTCAGCAATTTCAGAAATCTCCTTCATATATTCCTCTTTATAGAGTCGTGCATCCATGAAGTAAGCTTCAAAGTTCTTGAAAGGTTCAGAATTAGCAAACTCAGTCCTTACGTTCCCCTGTGAGTCTACATACTTGAAGCACTGATGAAGGATAGAGGGTACTATATTATTCTCATGTATCCAAGGTCTTCCCAACAGGATATTGTAGGACACATCGGAGTTAATAACATAGCATGTCACTATTGTCCGGAGATCTCCGATCTGGATCTTCAAACGAGTCTTCCCCAAAGGTTTGCTCCTGCCAGCATTAAAACCAACAATAGTTGTGTTAGTATAAGTTAAATCACTGGTAGAGATTCTCAATGGTCTCAGCATGCTTTGGAGAATAATGCTGATAGAAGATCCCGTATCTATGAGGATTCTGTCCACCTCAGTCATTCCAATATACCCTGTATAATACAAGGGTCTGTCATGACGATTGTGGCCAAGTAACATGTCATCCTGTGTGAAGGTAATGTTTGGAAGAGTTTCCATCACACTATGACATTGAGGACAAGATGGAGGCGTACTATCAGGAGCTTTAAGTTGAGCCAAACAAGAATCTGCTTGGATCAAAGCCTCGCTCAAAGCTTCCCTGCTATCCTTTGAGAGACGAAGTAATTCAAAGATAGAAAGTCTCGCCGGCGTATTAGCCAGTTGAGCTAGAATGTCAAATTTGTAGGGTTTCATCATCCCCTGACTTTGGTTTGACTTCAGAGGTACATCAAAGCGTACTGCTCGTTGTTTCCCCTTCTCATTTACTGACTGTTTAGAAGGCTTCTGATTAATAGGTATTTGAGAAGAGGTAGTTTGATTTGGAGGTTCAACCGTATCTTCCATTTTCTTAGAAGTTTCTTCATAGTCTTTAAGATATTCTTTTCCGGACCTTGTTCCGGTGAGAACTTCTTCTGCAGACTCAGGAGATACTACTACCATATTGCAGGTTGTAGTTTTCTTTCCCTTTGGTCTTTTCTTATGAGACTTTTTATGCTGACTAGGGATCTCACATCCTAATCCAGTAGTGCTCTTCTGAGATTGCATTTGTAAAGGAAGCCGTATCCCTTTGCCATAATTTAATCCTTCGGCTTTCTGGAAATCATAACCCATCAACTTCATGAGGCGCACTGATTGTTGGCTATAGATATGCATGGGAATAGAACTTTCAGAAGATGCTTCAGTAATATTTGGAGTATCAAAAACAACAATTTGTGACTCCGGCAGTGGTGAAACTTCATCGAGTAGAAGAGCATCAGAAGTGCTTTGAGTCTCAGCAACATGAGTCTTCAACTCAGGAGGTGGTAAAATTCCAAAGGGTGCCTTTTCATATGCAGCAAAGATTTGCTGAGCTCTATATAAAGGCACACTGCACATAGCTGTTTGTTGCTGATGAGTGAGTTTCAATTTGACAGGAGGGGCTAGACTCGGAGGACATATATTAAGACCTCTTAATCTCTCCTCCAAAGGGATACCACCCCATAGATGATCAAGATCATCATAGTCTTCAGATATAATATGCGAGATCATGTTACAAGTAAAAACATTTTTATTTTTCTTGGATTTAGAAGTTTTACTTTCTTTCTCCAAATCAGGTATTAAATCGGGATGTACCCACATGATTTCCCCATTTTTCAAAGTAAGAGGGACTAATCCCTCAACTTGATCTCTGGCTGGTGGAAGATTTACGATCTCCAAAGTAGCTTTAGGGATTGGAATTACTCCATCAGGAATTTGTTGTGGAGGGAAATCTCCAAATTGTATAGAAGTCATGTTTGTTGTGACAGTGTGATCATCATTAGTCAATGAAATGACTTTAGCATTGATCAATTCTTGAATTTTCTTCTTCAAGACATAACATGCTCGAGTGGGATGGTTAATGTATCTATGATAGATACAATACTTGGGATTATCAGTCAAATTGACCTCATCAGGTCGTTTAGGATCTGGGAGCTGGAGTTTGCCACTCTTCATCAGACATTCAAATATACTTGGAATATCGCTTTCATCGAAAGAATATTCTTCTTTTGGTTTCGATGGCTCAACATTAGCTGGTGCAGGTTTGTTTTTGGAAAGGTTTACCACCAGTGTCTCCTTTCCTTTATCTCCTTTTCCACCACCCTTATTGTTATGATTTGGGCCAGCAGATGGCTTCTTTCCTTTATCTTCGGAGGTAAACATAATTCCATTTTCTCGTGCCAATCTGCCGTTATCTTCGGCTGAAGCAGCAGCCATAATAAAAGAAGGCCAATCAGTGAATTGAGTGGGTCCAATAAAGACAGCAATGGTGGGATGCAGGTTCATCTTACATGTATCAATCAACGCTGCATCTGGCATCCCAGGAGGCAATTTTAGAGTCGCTTGTCGAAATCGATCAATAAATGCCCGAGCTTCTTCTTTATCTCTTTGTTTAATTGCTATCAAGGAGGACATGTTCATGTCCATTCCTACTTCGTAAAAGCGAGACAAAAACATTGCTTTGAATTCTTCAAATGATGATATGCAATTATCAGGTAAACTACGATACCAATCATAAGCAATGCCTGTCAGATAACCAATAAAAGCTCTAGTGAGGAGGGCGTCATTTTTTTCTAAATGAATAGTCATCATTTCAAAATGGTTTATGAATTGATTCGGAGAAGTTTTCCCATCAAACAAAACCATGGATGGTGGTTTATATTTGGAAGGAAAGGGAACGTCATTCCAGTGGGGAGGATATGGCTGTTTAATCCCCAATTTTTGGAGATGAGTTTTATGCTTCATACTCTCCAATTCTGCTTTTAATTCTCTTACTTCTTGCAATATACCATTGGATTGGAGAGTAACAGGGAGGATTGGAACTCCCATCTGAGGAAGTGGAGCACTTTCTGGATGAAGAGGTTCAGGAGATGCTGAATCCTGATTAGCAATGGGTTCAGGATTGTTTAGGGGTGTGTCTACCCCCTGTCCATCCTGGTTTGGTGTGACTACTTGAACCGGAGGTGGAACTGTATGCTGAGCTGTTAAAGTTTGCTGCATGTTTTGCATCATAGTCATCAGCTCCTTCATGGTTTGTTCGACTATAATTAGTCTTTGTTCTGTGTTACCGGAAGATTCCGGTTCATCACCTGCAACATAAATTTCTGCCTCTTTTGAACTTACGGATGGACTAGTGTAGAGATTAGAGTCCACACTATCAGTTTCAGAATCAAAATTCTGAGTACCCCCAGCCTCAGAATCTGAAGAGGGCATAATAGATTGACGACTCCTTGATCGAGTATTCTGATAAACACCTTCAAAATTGTCAACGATCCTGTTAAATCTCTGTTGACTTGGAGTCTGAGACGAATTACGTCTCGTTCCTCTTCGTCTAGGTATGTGAGAAGCCATATTAACAGAAGCATATGACAATTCAAAATCACATTCATCATGTTGTTGAGACACATCATAATTTAATCGGTCAAAAACAGACCGCTTTGTATTAGAGCAACAACATTTTATTACAATTTGATGACTTTCGCAGTGATGATCATCATTAGGGAGAGTCATAGGAACATTTCTATCACTACGCTTTTGATTTAACATTTGGCGTAAGTCAACAGTAGGAGAAGGCAGCATCTTCTTCTTCTGATTTGGTGCAGCAAATCTTTGAGCCCCATGAGTATAAAGTGAGTTGCTGATCTCATTGGCGTAAGTGGCTGGATTTTTCTTGGCCTGAATCTGCGTACGCAAGTCAGAAGTTGGCTTTTGTGCACAACGTTTACCATCAACATTGCGCGTAATCCTGAGATTAGGAATTCTGCGTGGTGTTTTGTTTGGAATTTGTGGGTTAAAAACCGAAGTTTTGCCCACAAAACGAAAGGAATTGTCTACGCTGTTTTCAACAGGAGACTGTTTGTTACGCTGTGTGCGTAGAGATGAGTCTACCTTGCCATATGCAGGAGACTTTCCCTTACGCGCAAGACGTAAAGTATTGATGTCTGCCACGTCAATGACGGGAGACGTACCCTTACGCAAGACAGGAGTATCTGCCACATCGCAGACGGGAGATTTTCCTTTATGCGCAGGGTGAGTTGCCACAGTGTCTACCACGCCAAAGGCGGGAGACTGACCTCTGCGAACAGAGTTAGAGCCTGCCATTGAGACTGCCACACCACTGGCGGGAGTCTCAGCAACAGGAGTGGGAAGAATCCCATCAGATTGTGAAGAAGGTACGTCATATTTAGGTATCCAGACCTTTCGTACCTTACGCGACTTCAACACTTTGGAGTGGCGATTGCCACCCCCAGCATGAAGCATCTCCTCATAGGCAGTCTGGTCGAAAGAAACGACCAAAGTCTTCTTCGTCGATCCGATCGACGCATCGTCGTGTTGAGCAATTACTTTCTCATCAGAGGAGAAAGTCGTCCCCAGCAGAGTCGCCATTTTGTTTTACTTAACAAAAAGCCTTTACAACTTCAAGAAAAGAAAACGAGAAAAAGTACAAAAGTACAAATTTGATTCTGGAAATGTATTGCTATGGAAGTCTGATTCACAAATGATCACTTTGTTCCTTGGACCACACAACGATGTTGAAGAAACTTGCTGTCTTGAGGAAGAAGGAAGAACAACTGAAGAACGGAGACCTTAGAAAGGTATCGACAAAGTTGGCACTGATGGCACAAGTCGAATGCTTTCCTGCTCTACTTCACTTTGTTCTTGAGAAGAAGAAGTAAAAGAGAACACTCGGGAATTATAACAATTCTTTTGATTCTCTCCGTCCGATTCTCTCCTTTTGCTGTCAAAATTATTGCCTATTTATAGGTTTAAGTCTTCCGAGAAATAAGCAGCAAAATAAGGCTATTACGCATATTACGCATGCAACTGCCATACACGATCTCATTTAGAGCTTTACGCAAGTGCCATGTGTCCCACATACTGCTAACTGCTCGGCTCAACACAATGCAAGTATTTTGGAAGCTTTACGCAGACAATGCCACGTAGCCCACATATATACAACTGCTCAGCACGATCATATTCAGAGTCTTACGCAGACGCCATGTGTCCCACGTACTGTAAAAACATAATCTCGTACGCGTGTATCCTGCCACGTACCCTATAATTATGGTAATTTATGTACAGAAGAAAAAATGATTAAACTCAATTAATGCTCCCCTGCGTATAGTGGCTAATCAGCCTTGGGTATTAAAATAACCCAAATAAACTAATACGCGTATACTTAAGAGTGGCTAATATAGCCTTAAGCATTTAATTAGCTTAAATAGACTCTTGCGTATAGGGAAAATAATTGAGCGTAATACTTCTCCTCTGTTAGTACACTAACCAATGAATATTGAGTTACGTGAGATGTCTTTTCGTAAACAGTGAAAACCATCATTATAGCCGTCTGCGTATAGCATTTCCTTGATTCCAATATGTCTCTCCGTCTTTTGTGCCATTAAATGTCAGAGAAAAGAATAATGGCTGTCAGATCCCATATCTCTGCATTAAATGTAGAGATGACAGCCTGTCCCTACTGCGTAGAAAGAATAGGACAGGTGGCATCTGCGTACAACCCCTGAGCAACCATTGCGCGCGTAGAGTAAAATAGGACAGCTGGCTTCTGCGTACAACCCCTGAGAAACCAGTGCGCGCGTACAAACCGATTTAGCTTTATAAACTATGTTGACTCAGTTTGACCTGCGTACAACATATTTTGGCTTGGCTTTTGCGTAGAAATAGCTAATTTATTTTTAGCTTCTACATGGGCAACATGAGCAAGTCTCAGTATGAGCAGCCACATACTTGGCCAGCTCCAACTCTTCTTCAGCCACTCCCTGTGTAAATGCTGACTGAGAGGATGATTTGGGCAACTTGATCATCAGGGGTTCTGTTGGTGGAGCCGAGCGGAGAGTTGTTGGCAAACTAGTGACCCCCAGTTTGGTAGTTGATGCTGGGCGAGGAGTTGTTGGTTCACTAGAAGTGTCAGACCTTGCATCGGGATGACGACCCTTCCTGGGAAGGCGTATCGTCATGGGCCTGTCCGAGGGGTTGAGCTTCCCTGCTTGTGGTTGGCTGACTCTTGGTAGCCTGATTGTCAGTGGCTCAGTTGTGGGTCTCGGCACTTGGCCGAACCTTGGCAGCCGGATTATCATTTGCTCCTCCTGCGCTGAGAGGCTGATTGCGTCCTTCCGCAGAGTGGAGATAAGGGGTGCAGACTTGCCCGGTTTGCGAGCTTGGAGGTGGATCGTCAGGGGTCCTTCTGATCCCGTGGCTGTCTCGGTATGAGTTTGTGCGTCTCCTTCATCAAGGTGCCTCTTCGACCTTTCGTATAGGCAGGAGTCTGAGTAGTAGGATTTGACCCCTTTGAAGGGATCGATATCAGCAAATTCTGTCTTCACGAAGCCGTGTTTGTCGACATATTTAAAGCACTGGTGTAGCGTGGAAGGTACGATCATATAATCGTGAATCCATGGACGCCCCAAGAGGATGTTGTAAGAAGTGTCTGCATCTATGACGTAGCAGGTGACTTCGGATTGGAGGTCGCCAATTTGACACTTCAGACGAATCTTCCCAATAGGGTAGCTCCTGCCCGAATTGAAACCGCTGATGGCGGTGCTTGTAGGCGTCAGGCGATGCATTGGGATGCGGAGATGATGTAGCAGACCCTTCGGGATGATGTTTATGGAAGAGCCAGGATCAATGTGCATCCGGTCCACCTTTACGTCGCCGATGTATCTAGTATAGTATAACGGGCGATCGTGCAGGTTGGTTTTGATGAGCGTATCCTGCGGGGTGAAGACGATATTGGGCATCGCTCCCGTACACGCGTTATCTTGGAGATCTGCGGGCTGATTGTCTCTCGTGAGGTTGGCATGAGCTAAGTATGCGTCGGCATTTTGGAGTGCATCGCTCAAGGCCGCGTGGACATCCTTTGAGAGCCTTAGGAGTTCATATAAGGACAATTTGGCTGGTGTATTGGCCAATTGTGCCAAGATGTCGAAGTTGTAGGGCCTCTCCAGCCCCTGAGGTGTCTCCTTTCGGAGGGATTTGTCGAAGCGAGTCTCCTTCGGCCTAGGCTTGTCGGTTGTCGAAGGCTGAGCCGGTCCCGGAGCATCAGTGGTAGTGGGCGGATGATCATCGGTTGAGTTCTCAGCCACGGGCTGAGATTGTGCTACAGATCGAGTAACAACGGCCGCGACTTCTTCTTCATCTGCCGGGGCGGTGCGGCATGATCTGACTTTTCCACTTCTTTTCTTGTGAATGGAAGGCATTGTGGACTGGGTCACCTCGTGAACCAGGTCCGGATGGACCCACATAATTTCTCCTCGCGATGTAGTGAGAGGTACTAGACCGGCAGCTTGGTCTCGAGCGGGCGAAAGATTAGCAATTTCCATTGTTGCCAAAGGGATAGGTATAACATCGTCTTGAGTCTCTGTTGGAGGGAAGCTGCCGAATTGTACGGACACCATGTTGGCTGCTACGGTTACCTCCTCGAAATCGATGGCTAAAGCGTTCGAATCGATGAGGTTTTAGATGTACCGTTTCAGTTTGTAGCAGTCGTGTGTAGCATGGTGGACGTAGCGGTAGTAATGGCAGAACTTTGGGTTCTCCAAGTCAGCCGACCGAGGCTCCCGTCTTGGTGGAGGGAGCTGGATTCTATCTCCTTGTATGAGCATGTCCAAGATAGGCTTGACGTGGCCGTCTTCGAAAGAGTAAGTGATCTGAGGCCATTGTTTGTCTGCTGGTTGTGACTCGGGCTTCTGGGCCGCGTCAGCCACCATAGCCTGCTTGCCTCTGTTGTCCTGATTGTTGGAGGGGCTACCCCCATTGTCGGTGTTGGTGCTGGGACGCTTGCCCTTGTTCTCTCCATCCGAGATATGCAACCCCAGTTGGCGAGCCTTCCTTAATCGTTCCTCGGCACTTGTAGCACTGATGATAAAAGCCTTCCAGTCCTTGAATTGACTTTCGCCCATCCAGAGACTAATTGTTGGGAGCAGTCTCTTTTGGCAGATTTCAATCAAGGAAGAATCCGGATTGCCGGATGGTAACTTCATTGCGGTTTGACGAAATCGTTCGATGTAATTCCTCGTCAGCTCTTTCTCTCCTTGGACGACGTCCATGAGGGTAGACATTGTGATGTCCTGGCCTACCTCATAGAACCTCTCCAAGAACAAGCGTTTGAAGCCAGCGAAGGAGTGGATGCAATTGTCCGGCAGGTTGCGGTACCAGTCGAAGGCGACTCCTTCCAATGCCCCGATGAATAACCGTGTGAGGATAGCGTCATCATGAGGCAGATGGTCGGTGGTGACCTCGAAGTAAGTGATGTACCGACTTGCTGAGGTCTTGCCATCATAGGGGTTGATATTGAACGGCTTATATCTTGGTGGGAATGGAACATCCCTCCATTCAGTAGGATATGGTTGCCGTATTCTGAAGTCTTGAGAGTTTTCTCGGGCGTGGAACATGGCTCGGAGCTCTTGAACTTCTCTCCTTACTTCTCGGGTCTCATCTGTCGCAGTAGGAGCTGCTACTTCGGAAGGATTATTGCCCGGGTTCGGTGTCGCTGAATTTGAATCTATATTATTTGCGGGACCCGCGCTTGTTTGGCCAGGGGTCACCCCCTGCAAAGTAGGAAGAGCCGCTTTGATCTCGTCTACAGACTTGACCAAGGCGTACAGTATGGCCTCCAAAGTGTCGATGCGTTGGCGATCACTGGAACCACTTTGATTGCTGTCCGTCATGAATACCGTCCTTACATGAGGAGTGACGGAAGGAACGGTGGAGGATGTGCCCTCTGAATCGTACCCATGTATTGAGAAATCATCGGGGTAGGTGGGAATGTTCTCTTCGGGTTCGGACTCGGAGGGAACAGTACCCCCAGCCTCAGAGCTTGCTTCGTCTTGAGAGTCATGGATGTCCTCGGGGACATCAGCATTTGTTGCACCTGACGGGAGGGTTGTTTCCCCGGGCTCCTCTCCTTGAAACATCGGATTGTCATGGATGTTCGGAGGAGTGCTACCCCCAGCTCCCTCGACCCTCAGCGGTACGGACGATGAATCTCCTATTGTAGCAGATTTTGTCTTCGAACGGGTGTGTTGGTATACTCCGATGAAGGGAAACCGTTTAGCCGACAATTTCTTAGCTGTAGTGGTTGATATTTTCGGACTGGAGATGCTTGTCTTCTTCTCTCTCCCCTCGGCGGGGACTTTCTGTGCAGAATTGCAGGAGACAACAGGAGGTGCCTCATCCTCCGAGCTCGGATGCTGTAATCTTTGGAAGATGGACGGCCGGTCCTCCGTCACTGCCGTGTTGTTGCAGCAGCAGTTGACGATGATCTGGGTGCAGTGACGTCCATGTGAGGGCTCTTTGCAAGCCGAGGCCTTTTCTCTTTCCTTGCGTTTGTGGAGGATAGCCTCACGCAGGTCAGAGGAACCACTTTGTCCGTTTGCCGCTGGGGACTGGACTCGAGCGGTCCTATACAACTTTCCATCAGAGGCCCGCGTGATAATCAGCGGGACGCCCCGATAGTCAGAGGTTGGGGTAGCTGTCTGGGTTTGATGAGCCCGCGCTGCCCTAGACTTCTTCTTCTTAGCACCTGTGGGTGCGTAATAAGAAGAGTCCAAGTTGAATACCACAGAGTCTGGCTTATCATCCAGAGAATCATCAGGGTTCGGACCGTACGAGAGACGGTCGAAAACTGATCGAGAGGAGCATGGAGCGGATGGTATGCGGCTGGGATTGGAAACCATGCAGGCTGTCTGCATGCGGTTGTCTTCTGTCGTCGGATGAGTTCTTGTGCGGCTAGGAGTCACGACCGTGCAGGCTGGCCGCATGCGGTTGGCATCTGTGGCCGCATGGGTTTTCTGCAAACGCTTGACTTTGATAGCCGTATGAGTCTCATTCATGCGGTTGGCCACTGTAGCCGCATAAGTTATGCGGCTGACAGATGTGGCCGCATGAGTTTTCTTCATGCGGTTGGCGGATGTAGCCGCATGGGCTTTCTCCCTGCGGCTAATACCCTTCTGCGGCTCGGATCGCGCAGAGTTCCTCTTTGCCCCTGCAAGTCCAGCATCATAGTGTTTTCTTCTGCCGGACTTGGGGACAGCAGAGTTGTCTACGGTCTGAAGTGGGGCCGCAGGAGAGTCCTTCTCGCCGTCTTAAGGAACAGAGGGTATCCCATCGAGGGCTTGAGGAGGAGCAAATGATTTTGGCCTCCATTCTTTGCGAGCCTTCGCGGTACGGGTGCGCTTCTGGACCGGGCCAGCGCTGCCTTCAGAGAGCATCTCTTCGAATGCCTGTTGGTCGAAGCGGACGACCATCTTCTGTTGTGTGGAGCCAAGTTTGGCTGCATTCGATTGCGTCACCAACTCCTCAGCCGTGGAGAAGTTAGTCCCCAACAGAGTCGCCATCGTGTTTGCCATGAAATATAAAAGAACAGAACAATTATCGGAGGACCGAACTTTTACTTCACGTTACAAACTTGCTTGTACAAAGAAAGCCTAGGGACGAAAACCTAGGTACAGCAGTCTAAGTACAATTATTTATTTTAGATTCTGGGGGGTGACGATAGAGGCTCGGGAAGGCGACGGCAGCCCTGCCTTACTCCTTGGACGATCGGTATGCAGCCTTGGCTCCTTGTGAAAAGATGGTTGGTGTTGACGAAGAAATGCTCTTCTTGCTCCTCTGTTGCTCTTCTGGCTTCTCTCTCTCTCTGTGTATTCTTTTCCTCTGACTATTGGAGGGGGTCTCTCTGTAAATACGTATTTTTCTCTCTGAAAATGTATATCTTTCAAGGGAATGGCACCTTGCTATTTATAATAGTGGGATGTGATCATTAGGGTTGCCAATGATTAGCTTTTAGAGATGGCGGCGGCTTGGGGATTGGTCAATCTAGGCCATTCATCTTGATTATGATGAATCTGGACCATTAGGTGTAGATTACACCAAATCTCATGAGCAATTAATGCTGATTGGAATAAATCTTTCTTATACTGATCTTCTGATATCTGCGAATAAATTAGATTTATTCTTCTGCCACGTGTCCCAGATTATTAGGATTTGGCCCAAGATTTGATTGACTTTAGGACACGTGTCCCGTCGTCAATGTTGAGCCGCATGAGGAGTGTCGATGTTTGGGCCGCATGAGGGTTGTCATGACCGAGCTGCATGAAAGAGTTCATGACCGAGCCGCATGAAGAGTCTCTGTACTTCGAACCGCATGAAGGTTGTCATGACCGAGCCGCATGAATATATTCATGAGCGAGCCGCATGGGGGTCTTCATGGCCGAGCCGCATGAGAGTCTTCATGACCGAGCCGCATGGGTCTCTCTGTTCTGGCCGCATGGACTTTGTTTAGTCTGGCCGCATAGATTTGCCTCGAAGTTTGGTGGACAGCGCCACATTTGTGAAGATTTTCCTCATTTTCTAGGACGATAGTGCTTTTTCGTGTCAGTCATTATGACGACTTTATGTCAGGACTAACAGCCGTCAGAGCTATCAGTTGTCAGAGCATTAAATGCGTCTAAACGTTAGGCACAGCTGTTCTGTTGGCCACGTGGCCTCTCTCTCGGCCGCATAGAGTTTACTTGAGCTGCTTGTATGTTTGAGCCGCATGAGACTTCCGAGCCGCATGAGACTCTTTGGCCGCATGAAGCTCGTCTGATTTTGAGCCGCATGAAGCTTCCTGGGTTCTGTGCCGCATGAAGAATGTCTCATGACCGAGCCGCATGAAGGACGTCTCATGACCGAGCTGCATAAGGAATGTCTCATGACCGAGCCGCATGAAGGACGTCTCATGACCGAGCCGCATGAGGAATGTCTCATGACCGAGCCGCATGAAGGACGTCTCATGACCGAGCCGCATGAGGAATGTCTCATGACCGAGCCGCATGAAGGACGTCTCATGACCGAGCCGCATGAGGAATGTCTCGATCAGCCCGTGCACTCGCTTTGTGGGCCCGGGTATCCCGAACACACGAGTGCGTAGGTATCATGTTTGCTCCCTGATGTGGGGCTAATAGAAACACTTGCCCTCGATCTTTGTTGGGAGACTCTTGAGAACCACTCTGTCCGTTTGCCGCCGGGGGCTGGACACGGGCGGCTTTGTACAACTTTCCATCAGAGGCCCGCTTAGCGGGACGCTCTTGATGGTCAGAGGTTGGGACGGCTGACTGAGCCCGATGAGCCCGCGCTGCCCTAGACTTCTTCTACTTAGCACCCGAAGGTGCGTAATAGGAAGAGTCCAAGTTTGGAAGGAGGGAAGAGAAGTTGGTGCCCTTTTCAAAGGAGGCAAGGGGGCTTTATTTATAGAATGGAGTGAGCCCTTTCTTCTTCTCCTTTCCGATGTGGGACTAAAAGCAATATTTTCCATGCTTCTACAACCATGGGGCACTGACTGACACGCCACGTGTCAAGTTTCAGATGACCATGTAGCGTATCGATAGAGGAATCGCCATTGCATTGGTTTTACACACACACGCACACGCGCACATTCGGCCACTGATACGGGTTGATAACTCTGGACACGACACACCAGGACACGAAACAGGGTGACACGTGGGTAGACCTATCCTAGACGAACCTAGGTTGGTGAAAATGAGGGTTGGTTTACACTATGTCGGGTGCACGACACGCGTGCACCTGTGCACGAGACTGCACTGCTGTGCAGTGTCCAGTTTCTGATATTTGGTTTTTCTGTGTTTGGACACGATTGTGTCATAATGGTGGACACGTGTTGGACCCTGGGACACACTTACATAATATATTTTCATTACCAACCCTTAGTTTTGCATTTTAGTTTAATTTCAAATCCTTTTTAGCATTTACCTAAATCTCTGAAACATATGCATTTCCTGTATTTTCCAAGTTTTTGATATGAACTTCGGCAACTGTTTTAATCCAAATTAATACTGTTAGTTACATGTTTTAGTCCCTAATATGGTTCTCCTATATGTAGTCTAACTATGGGTTGATTTTTGGGTTGTTTGGTTGTGAATCGACTTCAAAATGGGGTTTTGAATTGTATGACCTGAAAACTGTCAAAACTGGACTGTGTGGTATTGTGCATTGATTTCTTTCCTTTCCTTTTACTACCTAATAGCTGAACTGACATGTTCATGAACTGTTTTTCTTTTTTTCCTATTTCCCTAAACTGAACTGTCAATACTGAACTGTGGGACTGGGTTCACTGATTTCCAGTTTCCCCCATTCACTGTTAACACTCACTGCCTATTACATATTTTTCCTGCATCACTGTTCCTAATGACATTGTGCACCCACTGTTCACTCACATACTGTTTTGCACTCTCTTTTGTCACACACACACAAGCTTCACACACACACACATCACTTTCACCCTCTCACTCATGCACACACACTTGACACCCCTCCCTCACTCTTCTTTCTATTCCTCTCTATACATATATATATGTATGTGTCTATAGGTATTAGGGAATGCATATAAGTATGTAGGTAGCCTTATAGATGTAATGTATTATGTATATATGAGAATATCTATGCATATGTGTAATATATGTGTATTATAATTAGAGATATGTATTGATATATGTATATATATAATATAAGTATGTTAGTGTAATGTATATATATATCTATATAATGTATGGTGTAATGGTATCACATATATGTGTTTGTATCTATATATATGTGTATATGGTTACCCTATGGTGTGTAATGGCTTGTGGTGACTTGGCTTGAATTGTGGTGCTAGCATAGGCTAGTTTAGCCTTGTTTAGACTAGTATGGACTAGTTAGACCTAGAATGACTTGTTTGACCTAGTTTGACCATAGTTGACTTAGGTTTGACTTGGTTGACCTAGTTTGACTTCTAGGGTTGACCAGAGTTGACCAAGAGTTGACTTTGGCCTAGATTGACCTAGATTTATTTAGAATGCATTAAATTGCATCTTGTTATCATTTTAGACTTGTTGTGACTTGTGCTGTTCTAATTAGGAGCCAGACACCTCTCCTCGGATAGTATATTTCAGTTGGACATTCAGATACCGGGCGAGTACATTCTCTGATCATTTCATATCATGCTTAGAATTATTTTCCTGCTTTAAATTACTTTACTTGATACTGTCACGTTGGTCACACGGATTGGTACTATATGGATCCCTTCTTGAGATGTTATCCTCAAGAAGCATCGGGTACTTCATGTTCTGTGCGTTTCACTTACATGGCGTATCACTATGCTTCATTGGTTCATTGATCACTTGTGACATGTACTCTCATGATCACAGAGTCTTTCTTGAATCCTTATCCCATTTATTGGGTTTCCTAGAATCCCCATTTATGGGACATCCATGTATCACCCTTCGGGGGCCTTTGCATGGAATCATAACATAACCTGGTTGGATCCTTGTGTATTGATTGGGGGTACGGGGGAGTAGAAGTAGACATGTGAATAATACCCAAGTAGTATCTCATCAGAATCATTCCATAGTGTCTCATCAGAATCATCATATGCCATTTACATGTCTATATTGTACTCTGACTCACTAGCCATTGTTAGTCTCTATTTATAGTAGATATTTCTATTATAGTTCTCTCTCTGTTTATATACTGTATTTCCTTCAGTACCTGTATCTTACTTTACTGCATGATTATATTTTCTAACCTGCTATGAACTGTTGAGATATATTGTGCTCGCTCCTGTCCTGACTGGACCTGTTGAAAATATTACAGAGGACAAGAAGGAGGCCTGTGTGGATACCTTCTACGGGGCAGCCCTAGATGACACTTGCGAGCTGGACTCTCAGGAAGACCCAGCTCTAGCTGAGGACATTACCCCTATTGCCTAGACTAGCTTAGTTAGGCCTTATCTTATTTATGTTGTCTTGAGACTGTTTTAGCTAGACTTTATTTCTGTCTGGAGATTCTGAGTTGTATATATTCTTTCATATTCAGTAGCTGAGACTTGTATTCTGGATATTGCTGAGATGTTATCTTAGACTTTCTGATCACCTGTATTTCCTTGAGTTCTATATCATATCGTGCTTTCATCTTTCTTAGTTGTGATTGAGTTTATTTACTGCTATGTCACCCCCATTCGGGGAGTATAAACTGTTAGAATTATATTGTTAGATGTTGTGACCTAGGACAGCGTTCTACCGCCGATACTGCGGCGTAGGCTGGACGTACCCACGTCTCGTGCCCTCATTCTAGGCTGCGGGTCGTGACACGTTTTTAGTGGTGGCCCATGCAGGTCTAGACTAGAAGTGTAGTGGTATTCGAACCAGAGTATCACTACAGCCTGCAGTAGGACATTAGTTTTCAAGGTACTCAATCACATTAAGAAAAAATTCTTTTATTGCCATCTAAATCCTTATTGTCAATCGATTCTTTTGAATTTTAACTGTTCGCCTTTGTTATATCGCTTCTTTCTCAGAAATTGATACTCTTGTTTGGTCTATCTTCAGGATGGTGGAGACGCGGTCGCACTGTACCATTCTTGGGGATGCTGTAGAGGGGTCTGCTACCTCTCAGCCAGTTCAGCAGAGACATGAGACTGCAGCTCCTGCCACCTCTGTTCGTATTGAGACTCCAGCAGCAGTAGCAGCAGGGGGTATGCCTCCACTGGCTCGGAGGCAGGATCTAGTCATCGCAGAGATGCCCTTCCAGTAGCCGTCGCCTACAGGAAACGTGGATGCGACACAGATGTTCGCATATTTCCAGTAGTTCATGGACCGGCAGCAGGCTCGACAGGACAGGGGCATGGAGTTGGCCCTTACGACGGTTGCAGCTCGACCAGTGGTTCAGCAGCCGAGGACACCGGAGATAGAGCAGTTCCAGAAGATGAGCCCCAGAGACTTTCTGGGGACAGAGGGGATCCTATATGCTGATGAGTGGATCGGGCATATAGAGGAGATCTTTCGCCTGGCCCGGATACCAGCAGATCTCCAGATTGAGGCAGCAGCTAGCCAGATGCGAGATCTTGCTCGCACCTGGTATCAGTCAGACCCCAGGGTGGGGGTAGCTGGGCAGACTTTGGAGGAGTTCAAGGGCTTCTTCAAGAAGAAGTTCTTTCTAGATTCAGCGCTCAGAGCCATGGAGTCACAGTTCGAGAGCCTAGTTCAGGGGAGCCTGTCAGTGGAGGAGTACGCTGGGGAGTTTGGCCGCCTCGGCAGGTTCGTAGAGGGCTTGAGCGAGACGGCGAAGGCCCAGAGTTTCCGGAAGGGTCTGGTCAAGGAAGTCAAGTCCTTGACCAAGGGCAACAGGGATGCCACTTTCGAGGAGATCTTGACGGGAGCCTTATTGGCAGAGGATGATCTTGAGCTTAGGCTCAAGAGGGGGCGAGACCCAGTTGGGGGCAGCAGCAGCGGGGGCCAGGCCAAGAGGCCCCACTTTCAGCACCAGTAGCCGCGGCAGTTCTAGCCGCAGCCGATCCAGCATAGGCCAGTTCACCAGCAGCAGTAGCCGAGACAGTACCAGTAGGGCCAGAGACAGGTGATCACTTGTGCTTACTGCAAGAAGCCTGGGCATGTCACCAATGAGTGCCGGAAGAGGCTGGGCCAGTGCCTAGTGTGTGGTTCAGCAGACCACCAGATGAGGGAGTGCCGCATAGCACGAGCAGCTCAGAGAGGAGGAGCCAGGGCTCCAGCAGGCCAGCAGAGGGGACCAGCCCTGCCGACACAGCAGCAGAGGTTCGTCCAGCACCAGCAGCAGGCCAGGGGAGGCCAGCAGGGGTGAGGATTTGCCATGGCAGCAGAGGATACGGAGGCCATCGGAGAGCTGATCGCAGGTTCGATCCTTCTCGACTCCAGTCCAACTTTTACATTATTCGATTTCGGTGCTTCGTATAGCTTTATATCAGTATCTTTTGCGATTAGACACAGTATCGTAGCTGAATCGTTGCCTAGGACTTATAAGATCACGACCGGGGGTGGCATTATCCTCGTGAGTGATGTTTGTAAGGGTCGGAGTGTAGTTTTGGGAGGCCGTGAGTTGGAGGTGAGCCTGCTCGTAATGCCATTGCCGAACTACGATATAGTACTAGGCATAGATTGGTTGAGCAGGCACCATGCCAGCATTGATTGCAGAGGGGGTAGAGTTCTCTTCAGAGCGCCGGGGGAGCCAGAGTTTGAGTACTCCAGATGTCAGGCAGAGCAGAGCAGCGGAGTCTTCTGCGGAGTCTCGGTTGAGGAGCAGGCGATTCCACACCCCTTGATAGCAAAGTATATGGATGTTTTTCCAGAGGAGTTGCCTGGATTGCCACCAGATAGAGACATTGAGTTCTCGATAGACTTGGTTCCAGGAGCGGAACCCATCTCTCAACATGTCTATCGGGTAAACAATAGTGAGTTGGTGGAGCTGAAGAAGCAGGTGGATGAGCTACAGGACAAGGGCTTCATCCGTTCGAGTTCATCGCCATGGGGTGTACCAGTGTTGTTTGTGCCGAAGAAGGATGGGTCAGTACGGATGTGTATTGACTATAGGGCACTCAACAACCTCACGATCAAGAACAGATACCTACTGCCGCGGATCGACGATCTTTTTGACCAGTTGAACAGAGCTCGGGTATTTTCCAAGATTGATCTGAGGTCGGGATATCACCAGGTGAAGGTAAAGGGGGAGGATATTCCTAAGACCGCTTTCAGGATGCGGTACGGGCAGTTTGAGTTTTTGGTTATGTCGTTTGGGCTAACCAATGCACCAGCAGTGTTTATGAACCTAATGAACAAGGTGTTCCACCAGTACCTGGATCAGTTTGTGGTGGTGTTCATTGACGACATCTTGGTATATTCCAAGACTGAAGAGGAGCACGAGGAGCATTTGAGGATCGTGCTGGAGACTCTCAGGAAGGAGCAGCTTTATGGAAAGCTCTCTAAGTGTGAGTTCTTCTTAGACCGGGTGGACTTTTTGGGGCATGTGGTGACTGGAAATGGATCTCAGTTGACCCCAAGAAGATCGTAGCAGTTGAGGCATGGGCAGCGCCGACTTCAGTGGCAGAGATCAGGAGTTTCCTGGGGCTGGCAGGATATTATCGGAGATCTGTGCAGGATTTCTTCCGGGTTGCAGAGCCGTTGACTCGGTTGACCCGAAAGGATGCTGAGTTCGTTTGGTCAGAGGAGTGTCAGACAGCTTTTGATGAGTTGAAGAAATGGCTTACGACAGCTCCGATTCTGATATTGCCTTCTGGATCAGGTGGATTCACTATTTATAGTGACGCTTCAGGGAAGGGGCTGGGTTGTGTCTTACAGCAGCATGAAAAGGTGATTGCCTATGCTTCCAGGCAGTTACGTCCCCATGAGAAGAACTACCCTACCCATGACCTGGAGCTTGCAGCAGTGATATTTGCTCTGAAGTTATGGAAGCATTATCTGTATGGAGAGAGGGTAGAAATTTTTACAGATCACAAGAGCTTAAAGTATGTGTTCACTCAGAAGGAGTTGAACATGAGGCAGCGCAGATGGCTAGAGTTGATGAAGGACTTTGACATCCTACTTCAGTATCACCCAGGAAAGGCCAACGTGGTTGCCGATGCCTTGAGTAGGTATCCGACAGCTATGTGTTTGACTATGGATCGGCACTTGCTTGCAGATTTGGAGAGCCTTGGGATTGAGGTGATCGTGCCCGGAGTGCAGATACAGATGTGGGGTATACAGATTCAGTCAGACTTGGTGGAGAGGATCAAGTCGGCACAGTTTGAGGACGTTGCTCTGCGGTGTCTCCGAGAGCAGGTTCGAGCAGGATTGCTGGATGGCGAGTTTTCTCTTGCAGAGGATGATGTCTTGAGGTACGGTTCCAGATTATGTGTGCCCAACGGAGAGCTCAGAGAGCAGGTTTTGCAGGAGGCCCACAGATCTCAGTACTCTATACACCCTGGTGCCAACAAGATGTACCGAGATGTGAGGGAGCATGTTTGGTGGTCCGGGATGAAGCGGGAGGTAGCTCGTTTCGTAGCAAGGTGCTTGGTCTGTCAGCAGGTCAAGGCAGAGAGGCAGAGACCCGGTGGATTGTTGCAGCCGCTGCTGTCACCCCCAGTTTCCAAAAACAGGGGTATTTTTGTCATTTTTCATTTTAAAATTATTTTGGAATTATTTATTTATTTATTGTAATATTTTGGGGTTATTTGAGTCGGGTTCGAATTTCAGCTCAATCCGACTTGAAACGGGGACCCGGGGTAGTGTTGACCTTAGCGGGCCCACACACTAGTTAGCCATGGCCCACATGTTAGATATTTTAGTTAGTAACTAGACTAATTATTTTGGTTAGTATTAATATGGATTAGTGTTTTAGGATTGACCAAACTAC
This sequence comes from Iris pallida, assembly GCA_029216955.1. Classification (NCBI taxonomy): domain Eukaryota; kingdom Viridiplantae; phylum Streptophyta; class Magnoliopsida; order Asparagales; family Iridaceae; genus Iris; species Iris pallida. Next base: position 1,447,834 of record JANAVB010007400.1, on the reverse strand, counting down.
CCCCGACTTAACCCCTTACCAATGTATTAGTAAATAGACTAGAAAAAGGGGCTTTTGGACTTTTCCTAATAGGACAAAACCACCCATATTGGCTGGCCACTTTTGGTATGGATAGGGATTAGCCACTTCATTATTTCCTTTTCCATTCTCTCTCTTGTTCTTCCCCAATTTTTTTCTAGAGAGCAAACCTTAGAAATTTCTCCACCAAATCCTCCTATTTCTTCACCAAACCTTCATCCTTCCTTCTCCATTCTATCAAAGGAAGGAGCTCCTCAAGTTTGAGAGGATTCGGAGCTTGTTCGTGTCCGTTTGGGATTCCTACGTGTCGGTGGCATTTCAGGATCGAATCGAATCACCGGGAGGTATAAATCCCTTCTCCTTCTCATTTCTTTCATGCATTAGATTCATTTTGACATATAGGAATGACCCCCTTGGTTTGGTGCCCATTGGTGTCCATTTCGTGTCCATTTGGACATTTGTAGAGGTGTCCAATATGTAGGATCGTGTCCTAATAGGAAAACCCCCTATTTGGACACATGTAATTTGTTTGTGCATTTATTTTGGTGTGTTCTAATATTATTCCAGATTTTTCCATGTGTTTAGGAATGTGTTTGCCAATGTATCTTAATGTATCATATTATCATTATCTATGTATATGTATATATATGGTTATATATATACATATCATTATATATATATATATATATATATATATATATATATATATATATATATATATATATATATATATATATATATGGTGGTTTATATATGTGGATATATTTGAGATGTGGTGTGTATATTTGGTGATTGGTTGAGGGGCTACAGGTTCGGCCAAGAGGGGCCTGGGAATGTGTGTAGAGAGGTGTGTAGGTGTAGTGTATGAGGAAATGTTTGAGTGGTATGGATGAGTTTAGATAGAGAGATTGAGAGTAGTTGTGAATAATTAAGGAGGGGGGGAACCCAGCTACCTAATACCCAACCATAGCAGCAGTATCAAGCCTCATTTGGCTGTCAAGATCAGTCCCAAACTTGCCCTACATGGCTGTCCCAATGGGCCTGCACACAGTCCATTCAAACCCCATGGCTGTCCTATTTTGACACTCTAAAACACCCCCTTTACACCCACATTGCAGTCCCCACATTTGCCATCTAAACAGCCACAGAACAGTCCCCCTAAACCCCATGGCTGTCCTCCCATTTTCCTACAAAACAGTCCATGTATTCCCCTATAGGACAGCCCTCTAACAGTCCAGGATACCCCCATGGATAGCTGTCCTTTACCCCTTTAAAACAGTCCTATTTTTCCCCTCATCTTGCTGTCAAGAATAGCCCATAAAACCTCACTTGGCTGTCCCCAAAACTTACTTCAATTCAGTCCCTTACATCACCCTTTGATGGCTGCCCTTCACTGCCCAATGACAGTCCCCATATGACCCCATATCAGTCCCCAAATTGCCACTCTACCAGCCCCTATATAACCCCATAAAATTAGTCCAACTTGGTCTGCAAAACCAGTCCACACTTGCCTCAAATCAGCCCCACCATGACTCCAAATCAGTCCACAAATTTGCCTATGTGTGTGTGTGTATTTGTGAGATATTGTGTGTGTGTGTAGGAAGCCTATGAGTGAAGCTAGTAACCCATAGTATAGCCTATATCTAAACTAATAGGAAACCTATAGGAAAGCCTTAGAGTGTGGTATCATGTGAGATGGTTGTGTAAGAGTGAGTGTGATAGATGTGAGGGTAAATATATGATATGGTTTAGGAATAGGGTAAACCAATACCCATGTATCCTAACATGGCCTAGATACCTAGGATACCTATTTTCCTTGGTAGGTAAACCTTAGATAGGTTGATATCTAGCTACCCTAAGGAGTCTAGGTTAGTACCATGGGTATTTGTAGGGTTTCCTTGGGATTGGGCAAGGTATCGGGATTTACCTTGTTAGGGTAAATATTAGTTTTGCCTAGGAATAGGGTATTAGTGTTAGGAGTCTAAGATAGGGTTAGAACCTGATTCCCTTGGTTGGTAACGATCAAATATGGTGCTCATAGACTAGTTTTGATGTCGGTTGACCTTTTTGACCAAAAGTCAACAAAAGTCAACCGAGAGTCAAACTTAGCCTTTAAGCGATCAGATTTGACCGAAACCAAACCAGAGTTGACCAGTTGACTGAAAATCAACTGTTAGTCAACATTTGACTTGTTTGACCTAGAGTTGACCCAGGGTTGACTCAGTGTTGACCAGAGTTGACCAGAGTTGACTTTTGACCAAAAGTCAACTGTAAGTCAACCCTTGACCCCGTTTGACCTAGTTTGACTTGGATTGACTTCCAGTGACCTAGTATGACCTAGTATGAACCAGTATGACCTAGTATGACTCAGTTTGACCTAGATTGACCTAGTTTTGACTTAGACTTGCATTCATGACTTATATTAGTTTCCTTTTTCAGTATTAAGCCCTATTTGACTCATAGTATCTTATTTTAGGTCTGTGATCACTCTGAGCGTCTGTTCACATTATCAGCTCAGAACCACAGGCGAGTACATTCACTGATAGTTTTTATTATCTTGATATCTGTTATATCCGATTCAGTTGTAGTGTTATACTCGATTTCCAGTCACGACAGTTCACGGACTAGTATATATTGGATCATGACATGGGATGTTATTCCTAGAGTTACATGGTATATTGGTACAAATTCTGTCTTATTTCAGTGTATTGGTGTAGACACCAATTTCAAAAGGGGACTTGCTACCCTCTTATGGAATCCCGTATCATAACGTGTCATGTCCAGATCTATTGTACTATTCGGGGATGGGGGAGTTATTAGTAGTTTTGTGATCAAATTCCTACATGGTTCTATGGTACATATGGTTCATAGCTATACCCTCGCCTCACGACGGGTAAAGCCTTACCCTATACGGTTCATAGCTTTCCATGGTGACTGGCCTTATCGTTCTATGGTATACAGGATTCATAGCCGGTCGGATGGAAAGCCTGAGCATATTTTTTCCAAGCCGATCACATAACACACTAATAATTCAAGGCACCTTTTATATTTATTTTCTTGGTGACTAAGTTCTGTTCGGGAGAAGGGTTACAGCCCCGGTCCTTGTTTGGTTTAGGGGTTGTAACTCGGCTTCCGAATAGTTCCCAAGTCATCCTATATACATTCTTATCGTCGTCCTTTTCAGTACTCACATCATGATATGTACTTCCAGTTGATTTTGTCTTGTATTTTATTATACTGTCTCTTATAGAATTTGTCAATTCATATGGAACTGCTGTTGGTATTTGTACTTGCTCATTTTCCTGACAGGATACCGTTGACAAATTTTATAGATGATTCAGAGGCTGATTGTCCGACCTACTATGGGGTTGAGTCTGATGAATTAGAGTTAGACTGTGGCTTGTTGGTAGAGCCACTAGATTTTGCTCACCCTGAGTAGTATAGTTTAGCTAGATTTGCCTGGCCTGCGAGCCAGCTAGCACTTTCAGATTTGTAGTATCTATTATATATTTTCTGAGACTCTGGATGTTTTGTGTATAGCTCCGACTTGTGGATCTTGGACTCATTTCCTGTTTTATCTATCATATTTTTCTTTCCATGCTATCTACCTTAGTTTTGATATATGTGATTGAGACTGTATTGCTATGTCACCTCCATTCGGAGTGTATATACTGTACAGGTACCTTTATCTATTTTAATCGTAGTATTTACAGACCCTATATACAGCGTTCTACCGCCGATACTACGGCGTAGGCTGGACGTAACCACGTGCTCGTGCCCCTCTTCAGGGTGCGGGTCGTGACAGCTGCCCATTCCCGAGTGGAAGTGGGAACATATTACTATGGATTTTGTATCTGGTTTGCCGCGTACGCCAGGAGAAAAAGACGCGATTTGGGTCATCGTTGACAGGTTGACCAAATCGGCCCACTTCTTGCCGCTCAAGGTGGGTACGTCTACAGAGAGGCTGGCAGAGATGTATATGCGGCAGATAGTCAGGATTCATGGGGTTCCGGTCAGCATCGTCTCATATCAGAATAGTCGCTTTACTTCCCATTTCTGGAGGAGTCTGCAGACCAGTTTGGGCACTCAGCTCAAATTTAGTACTGCATACCACCCCAGATGGACGGACAGTCAGAGAGGACTATTCAGACACTTGAGGATATGCTACGGACGTGCGTCCTGGACTTTGGAGGTTCCTGGGAGGATCATCTATATTTGGTGGAGTTTGCTTACAACAACAGTTTCCAGGCCAGCATTGAGATGTCACCTTTCGAGGCTCTGTACGGGCGTAGGTGTCGTACACTCTTATCTTGGGATGATGTTGGTGAGCGAGCTTTACTGGGGCCAGAGATGGTGTTGTTGACGCAGCCGAGAAGGTGAAGCTCATCAGGGACAGACTTCGTGTGGCGCAGGACAGACATCGGCACTGGGCCGATAGCCACCGAAGGCCGTTAGAGTTTGAGGTACAGATTAGAGTAGGATTAGATTTAGGTTTGTTTGTTTGTGATTTTGATCATGTTTGTTTATCATAATTAATTGAGACCTTGCTTGTGATTAGGTTGGAGACCAGGTTTTTTTGAGGATATATCCGACTCGTGGTACGATACATTTTGGTAGAGGCGGAAAGCTTAGCCCGCGCTTCATCGGCCCTTTCGTCATCAGCGGGAGAGTCGGTGACGTGGCATACAGGCTAGACTTGCCACCTGCACTAGTGGGGGTCCATAACGTATTTCATGTATCACAGTTGAGACGGTACGTGGCTGATCCTAGCCATGTGCTCGATCATTCGGAGATTGAGGTTGGACCTTCTCTCAGCTATCCAAAGTAGCCAGTGGAGATTCTGGATCGACGGGAGAAGGTACTGAGGAACCAGGTGATACCCTTGGTATACGTCGCATGGAGGCATCATTCTCCAGGAGAGTCTACCTGGGAGCGGGAGGATGAGATGCGTGAGCGTTATCCATATCTTTTTGGACCGTGAGGTATACTTTCTATCCTTCTCATCAGTTGCATTTCGTCTTTCAATTTCGAGGATGAAATTCTTTTAAGGAGGGTAGATTTGTCACTATCACATTTCTAGTTTGAGGGTATTTTTGTCATTTTTGGGGTTATTTAAATTTATTAGAAGTTATGGGAATTTTTAGGATTTATTTTGGAATTGTTTGAATGAAGGTTGACTAGGTTGACTTTGACTAGCTTTGACTTGGTAGGCTAACCTAGAAGCTAACCCTAGTTGGGTATGGACTTGGTTAGGTCATGTAACCCTAGTTAGACTAGAGTTAACCTATGGTTTAGTCATTTAAACCCAAGTTAGAATAGAAGGCATTTAGACACAAGTCATGACTTGTGATTTGAACCATTGATTAATGACTAAGCCCAATCCATTAGCCATTAGCCCTAACCTAACCCTAATCCACATGTGGCCGGCCACTTAACCTAGCATTGGAAATCCCCCTATAAATAGTCTCCTAGAAATTAGGGCTAGCCTCCTTAGAATTTTACAAGTTTTGGAAAGAGGTGAGTCTCCATCTTCATAAATCCATAAAAATTCCATTTTATCTCATTTTTCCCTCAAACAAATTGCAATAGGTTTTAATCTAGGTTTTCTTGCTGTTTGTGGTGTTCAACCTCAGCTTTGGGGCAATTTGAAGAAGTTTGCTAGCAAGGAGAAACCCCTCTATTGGAAGCTTTTCTTGCATTTTGACACCAAAAGGTAAATCTCTATAAACACCATTAAATTCTAGTTTCTTTGCATATTTGGAAAGCCCTAGGTCTACCCTAACTGTAGGTATGCCTAGACCTAGGTTTCGTGTCCATTTCGTGTCCCATTTGGACACGTATCAGTCCATGTGTTAGAGTGTTTGATGAAATGCCCCAATGGGCATTTCGAATTGTTTTTAGGAAAGCTTCTGATTAGGAAATCATGTTTTAGTGTTGCTTACATGTTTCTTGTCGATTGAGGTGGATTTAGCCTTGTGTCGTGTCGGTTTTGACACTTCGACACGCCGTGCGAGCACGGACTGCATTGTCCTGCTGTTCGGGGGCTGTACTGGACACGACATGCGACTAGCGGACACGAAACTCGACACACACCATGGGGCACTGACTGACACACCACGTGTCAAGTTTCAGATGACCACGTGGCGTGTCGAGAGAGGAATCGCCATTGTATTGGTTTTACACACACACGCACACGCGCACATTCGGCCACTGACATGGGTTGATAACTCTGGACACGACACACCAGGACACGAAACAGGGTGACACGTGGGTAGACCTATCCTAGGCAAACCTAGATTGGTGAACACGAGGGTTGGTTTGTACTGTGTCCGGTGCACGATACGCGTGCACCTGTGCACGAGACTGCACTGCTGTACAGTGTCCAGTTTCTGATATTTGGTTTTTCTGTGTTTGGACACGATTGTGTCATAATGGTGGACACGTGTTGGACCCTGGGACACACTTACATAATATATTTTCATTACCAACCCTTAGTTTTGCATTTTAGTTTAATTTCAAATCCTTTTTAGCATTTACCTAAATCTCTGAAACATATGCATTTTCTGTATTTTCCAAGTTTTTGATATGAACTTTGGCAACTGTTTTAATCTAAATTAATACTGTTAGTTACATGTTTTAGTCCCTAATATGGTTCTCCTATATGTAGTCTAACTATGGGTTGATTTTTGCGTTGTTTGGTTGTGAATCGACTTCAAAATGGGGTTTTGAATTGTATGACCTGAAAACTGTCAAAACTGGACTGTGTGGTATTGTGTATTGATTTCTTTCCTTTCCTTTTACTGCCTAATAGCTGAACTGACATGTTCATGAACTGTTTTCCTTTCCTTCCTATTTCCCTAAACTGAACTGTCAATACTGAACTGCGGGATTGGGTTCACTGATTTCCAGTTTCCCCCATTCACTGTTAACACTTACTGCCTATTACATATTTTTCCTGCATCACTGTTCCTAATGACATTGTGCACCCACTGTTCAGTCACACACTGTTTTGCACTCTCTTCTGTCACACACACACAAGCTTCACACACACATCACTTTCACCCTCTCACTCATGCACACACACTTGACACCCCTCCCTCACTCTTCTTTCTATTCCTCTCTATACATATATATATGTATGTGTCTATTAATGCATATAAGTATGTAGGTAGCCTTATAGATGTAATGTATTATGTATATATGAGAATATCTATGCATATGTGTAATATATGTGTATTATAATTAGAGATATGTATTGATATATGTATATATATAATATAAGTATGTGAGTGTAATGTATATATATATCTATATAATGTATGGTGTAATGGTATCACATATATGTGTTTGTATCTATATATATGTGTATATGGTTACCCTATGGTGTGTAATGGCTTATGGTGACTTGGCTTGAATTGTGGTGCTAACATAGGCTAGTTTAACCTTATTTAGACTAGTATGGACTAGTTAGACCTAGAATGACTTGTTTGACCTAGTTTGACCATAGTTGACTTAGGTTTGACTTGGTTGACCTAGTTTGACTTCTAGGGTTGACAAGAGTTGACCAAGAGTTGACTTTGGCCTAGATTGACCTAGATTCATTTAGAATGCATTAAATTGCATCTTGTTATCATTTTAGACTTGTTGTGACTTGTGCTGTTCTGATTAGGAGCCAGACACCTCTCCTCGGACAGTACATTTCAGTTGGACATTCAGATACCAGGCGAGTACATTCTTTGATCATTTTATATCCTGCTTAGAATTATTTTCCTGCTTTAAATTACTTTACTTGATACTGTCACGTTGGTCACACGGATTGGTACTATATGGATCCCTTCTTAAGATGTTATCCTCAGGGAGCATCGGGTACTTTATGTTCTGTGCGTTTCACTTATATGGCGTATCACTATGCTTCATTGGTTCATTGATCACTTATGACATGTACTCTCACGATCACAGAGTCTTCCTTGAATCCTTATCCCATTTATTGGGTTTCCTAGAATCCCCATTTATGGGACATCCATGTATCACCCTTCGGGGGCCTTTGTATGGAATCATAACATAATCTGGTTGGATCCTTGTGTATTGATTGGGGGTACGGGGGAGTAGAAGTAGACATGTGAATAATACCCAAGTAGTATCTCATCAGAATCATTCCATAGTGTCTCATCAGAATCATCCTATGCCATTTATATGTCTATATTGTACTCTGACTCACTAGCCACTGTTAGTCTCTATTTATAGTAGATATTTCTATTACAGTTCTCTCTCTGTTTACATACTGTATTTCCTTCAGTACATGTATCTTACTTTACTGCATGATTATATTTTCTAACCTGCTATGAACTGTTGAGATGTATTGTGCTCGCTCCTGTCCTGACTGGACCTGTTGAAAATATTACAGAGGACGAGGAGGAGGCCTGTGTGGATACCTTCTATGGGGCAGCCCTAGATGACACTTGCGAGCTGGACTCTCAGGAGGATCCAGCTCTAGCTGAGGACATTACCCCTATTGCCTAGACTAGCTTAGTTAGGCCTTATCTTATTTATGTTGTCTTGAGACTGTTTTAGCTAGACTTTATTTCTGTCTGGAGATTCTGAGTTGTATATATTATTTTATATTCAGTAGCTGAGACTTGTATTCTGGATATTGCTGAGATGTTATCTTAGACTTTCTGATCACCTGTATTTCCTTGAGTTCTATATCATATCGTGCTTTCTTCTTCCTTAGTTGTGATTGAGTTTATTTACTGCTATGTCACCCCCATTCGGGGAGTATAAACTGTTAGAATTATATTGTTAGATGTTGTGACCTAGGACAGCGTTCTACCGCCGACACTGCGGCGTAGGCTGGACGTACCCACGTCTCGTGCCCTTATTCTAGGGTGCGGGTCGTGACGAAAAGTAGATAGAGAGAGGGGGGTGTAGGCCGGCTGTACATGGGGGGCTTTGTGAGTGTGATGGGTGAGGGGGTATTTGTAGGTAGAGAGAGAGAGTGAGAGATTTATATATTATATTATATATATATATATATATATAAATATATATATATATATATATATATATATATATATATATATATATATATATATATATACATATATAAAAGAGAGAGAAATAGAGATATTTATACATAAAGAGAGATATTTTGAGTAGAGAAAAAAATGAGAAAATATCAGTGGGATGTATAGGTAGACATGGTAGGGTCACACCAATTTGGGTTGGGTGTTGGGTCAAGTTGGACAGGCTTGGGGCCAAGATTTAATCAAAATAACAAATTTAAACGAATTAAAATCATGGATGAAATGAGAGCACAAGGGAGATCAATTCGGTGGCACGCAAGTGGCACGTGCATAGTAGACTCAAAACAGGCCAGGGCCATATATTGGGTCGACTGGATTGGACCGATGTCGGATCCCGAAATTAAATTGGAAGTTAAGTCACAAATTACGGTAGACGATAAATTGGTCTAAATTGACCCGAAAGTTGTGCAAAGCAAATGGAGCACAAGGGAACAAGTTCGAGTGGGATACGATATATCAACATGAAGATAATCTCGTCTACTACAAACTTCAAGAAGAAAGTTTCCAGAGACTGGCATCCCTGATGCTCTAGAAATCCAAGTCACGGTAAAAAGCATTTAATGATCAAAATTAATTAAATCAAAATAAATTATCGAAATAATTCATTTAGAAAATTCAAAAAATAAATCCCGAAAATTCAGGGGGCTTACAAGGATTAGACGAATTCCCGCAGGAGTACGGAGCGGCATTGGATCCATCTTTTGTGGGCGACGAGGCATTTCCCTTTGACATTTAGCTCTATTCTTATCTTCGAGGATTATTGAGACTATGTAGTGGACATCTTATGTTCTTTCATTTACTTTCTATTTTGCGGAGGTTGGACTCCGATCTTTATGACTATTTTACATAGCTGTTTGGAGTGGGTATGTCCATCCGGCTATCTTTTGATGCATTATTTATTGGACTCTCGTTTCTTCTGTGTTGAGTTGTGAAGAGATTAGATACTTATGTTCTGGCCTGAGATTTTATTATATATATACAGCTTATGTACATATACGAGAATTTCATATATTGGAGTATTCTTCGTATATGTGCAGCTGGCATGTTGCGTACTTGGTCCTAAGTATTTTGGGACTGGGGCGTTACATCCTCATTCTTCCAAAAAGAAGAGGAAAGTTGATGAAGGTTCGTCCTCTACTACTCACGAGGCGGCCTCTTTTTCATTGTTCAGTCCCTTCAAACCCGATGGTAATCTTTTGATGATTTTATTTTTGTGTCACAAGATACATCCAATGGATGGTTTAGTGACTACCATCAAAGAAAGATTTGTTCGGGTAATCCTATTAATTTTATATTATTTCCCGATCACATTAACGTTAACACTTTGAGTTACTATATTTAGTTCAATCTAGTTATCCAATTTATGCTAATGTTATTCGCATGTTTTACTGCAATCTTTCCGTCACAAAGGGCATGATTAAATCAAAAGTTGGCAGAATTGACATCGAATTTGATGTTAATGATTTGCAATCATGCTTCATATTCCCAATAATGGGGAAGCATTAGTTGATATCACCTCGGTGCAATTTTCTGTTGGGATAACTTTTGACTCTTTTCGTGATTCCTTATGTGCACCTAACTCTCGTTCCCAGGGCACTCTTCGCCCTAGACACTTGAACGACTACTTCTATGATCTCCATAGGATGATATTTTCTGCTATCCTTCTGAAGAGTACTTCCACTGATGAGATTCTTACATGGAACTATATGCTATATATCATATTCACTTCCATGTCCCCTTCAGTATATCTAAGACTATCATCGCCGTTATGGAAAAGTGTCGCAAGAACCGCGACGTCTCCTCTATGTGATGTATCTGCCTATCATTTTTCAGTACTTTGAGGTCACTTTGGATGACTGCTCAGGATGGTGCTTCTGCTTATCTTCATGAGCATCATCGTACTGCTCCCATTCAGGCTCCTCCACCTCCAGTTGACCCATCAGCTGCTGACTCCCATCCTTCTCATCCTCCTGGTGGTGTTACTCTTGAGTCGCTTCAGGCTCTCATGATGGATCAGTTTTGGTCCATGGATTTTTGTACCACTCTTCAGCTTCAGGCTATATCCAACACTATGCGGGATGTTTCCTACATCTTTGCTCACAACCCTGGTAGTCCTATTCCCATGGTTCGTCACAGTGATTGTATATCGCATTGATGATCCAGAGGCTCAGCGATACTTTGACCCTGCTGCTGTCCATTATGATCCCCACTGTTCTGCTGAGACCGATCCTTCTAGGGCGGCAGGTGCTGCTGCTGCTGCTGATGATGATGATGACGATTGAGGATATGTTTCTCCGTGATAGAGCATCACTAGTTATGTTTATTTTTATGCTATGTATTAGTGATAAATGCTTCTTTCAAGCATTATCAGTTTGAGTTTGTTTGGCTAGAATTGTATGCACTTTCTACTATTTCAATTTATATAACAGTTTTCTATTTTCAGCACTTTGCATTATTATATGTTCAAATTTCTTGTCTCATCTCTATTGTGCTGAGTACTATTAGATCGTTATGTCATTTTGCTTATGTGACAAAACAGGAGAATAATGTGATATTTAAATGTGATTCTTAAATAGTAATATGGATACTTACTTTATAATCTTGTTGATTGTTATGCTATCTAACTAACGGGGGAGTAATGTGATACTTAAATGTGATTCTTAAATAGTAATATGGATACTTACTTTATAATCTTGTTGATTGTTATGCTATCTGACTAACAAGTTTGAAGTTAGCTCTAATTTTTTTTTTTTTGGAGTTCCTGTTTTTTCCTAGACTTTACAGATGTTCAGTCTATCTGCTTTGTTATGGGGGAGTAACAAGACTTGACAGTACATTACGGGAGAGCAAAAATATTGTACCAATGTTCCGAGCCAAGCTACTTCTGTACCTTCCGTACCGCTCTTCTTCCGAACCAAGCTGAACAGTTTCTTAAGTATCAATCGTAGTTTTGTCAAATTATCAAAATGTGGGAGATTGTTGGCCCATACAACCATGGTCGAACCGATTTTGATAATTGACTTAAAACTCCGAGCTCGATATGAAAAGAAATAGAAGATCACATATTTCGTCTCAACTGATTTTTTTACTTTATTCTGTATTTTCTTTTTATTTGAGTCAAGAAAATTGTGCGTCGGGATCACTAGCATTTAGAAGTTTATCCTGAACCAAAACAAAAGCTATCTTTGATCCCAAACCAAACAAAAATCCAAAAGCATTCCTGAACCAAAAAAACCTGAAAACCTAGCAACCGAACTCGGGCCGAGTTCTGCCCGAACTCGGACCGAACTCGGTCCTCTAGGATCACTCCTGGTCAGCAGCATTTCCTAGTCTTTTGGATCTCTAACATTCAAAATTCGAATGTTAACCCTACCGAGTTCTGCCCGAATTCTGTCCTAGAAAATTCTATAAAAAGAGAAGAATTTTCTATTTCTATTCACTCATTCATTCTTCATCTTCTCTATCTATTCCAAAGCTTTCTATCTGCTTAAAGAGCTTCAATCTTCAAATCTCCAAGACAACAACTATTCTTCTCAGTGCCGGTGGTTTCCGATTATGAGTATTCGAGTTGTACAAGCTTGAAGTATAAAAGATTTCTACAGAAAGGTGTTTGAAGTTTGTTCGTGGGCTTCGGATAAAAACATGACGGTGTTGAAGTTGACGTGTTCTTCGGAGCAAAGCACGCGGTGTAATTTCTATTCAAAATAGTGGATTACAGCGAGCAAGAGTTCTCGCGAACTAGACTATAATCCTCTTAGAGAAAAACCAGTATATACCTTGGTGTCAGCGTATTGCTTTCTTGCCTCTACTTACTTATTGCTTTACTTCATTGCATTAAAGTTTTATTTATATATTTGCCTCACCTGCTTAGTTTTAATTTGGAAAATATTTTTCGCTGTACTCTATTCACCCTCCCCTCTAGAGATGCCATCGATCCTACAAAATGGAGGTATTTTTGTCATTTATAATTTTTTGTTAATATCGATTGGATATTAGGTTGTAAAATTATATTTGAGGTATCACTTCTATGGAAGTTTTTTTTTTTTTTTTTTAATTTTTATGGAAGTTGTATAAGTTGAAATTAGCCATGACAGATCACAACATCAAGAAATCAAGGAGGAGAAGATGGACGTCCTCGTCGGCTCCATCGACGTCCGCGAGCTCCTCTCCTCCGCCGACCTGGATGCTGCCTCTCCGCTCTCCGCCCCGGACCTCCGTCTCCTCATCGACCGTCTCAACCACCGCTCCCTCGACATCAAGTCCAAAGTCCGCTCCTACGCCCTCTCCCACCGCCACAACTTCGCCGACGTCTTCTCCCTCTCCTCCTCCCTCTCCTCCCAGTCCCTCTCCCTCTCCGACTCCCTCTCTTCCCTCCTCTCCCTCCTCTCCGACCGCCCCCTCGACCGCGACATCCGGGACCTCGTTGGCGACCTCGTCTCGACGAGGAGGGAGCTCGCGGAGAAGACGGAGGCGAAGAGGGTTGTGGCGGTGGTGGCGGATCTGGCGGAGGGGGTTAGGGTTTCGAGGGAGGAGATGGGGGCCGGGAGGGTGAAGGAGGCGGCGGCGAGGATGAGGGGGCTGAAGGAGAGGCTGAGGTTCGGAGAGGAGGAGGAGAGCGGCGAGCCGGAGGTGTTCGGATTACTGAGGACCGAGTGGACCGACTGCTTCGACGAGGTGAGCGAACGACTCCTTCGAATCTATGTTTTTTTCCCGCAAGTGCAGTGTGATCATACTTCGTGCCCGGACACGAATTAGACATGACAGCGACATTGTATGTGCTGTGTCCGTGACGGTGCGTCTATGTTGTGTTGTATTCGTGTTGACGAACGTAGGTTTGGAAGTTCCCATTTTCATTCAGCTGAGCTACGTTTGGTAATGGTAGAAGAGGTTTATTGCATGGAATTTCAGAGAAGTGTTCCATTTCCATTTGCATCGAGATCCTTCAGATTTATGCTATTGTAGATGGAATGTAGGTTTATAAACTTTATAATCTAACATGGGCTGCAGTTGATTGAACTTTCTAGTTTTACTTGGATATGTTTTATTTGATTCTTTGCTAGTTATTTCGCATCCTTGCTTCCTTAGTATTTTCGCATCCCATGGGATCCTCTGGAGTCATGTTTCCGCAAGTGCCACATTTTTATTATGTTAAGCTTTTGTTAAGTTTGAAAGATTGGATACGAAATGAGTGTATTTAGTAGGAAGTTAGATGGTCTTAGGTGGTTTGGACATGTGCATCATAGATGCATAAATGCTAATGAGGAGCGATGAGATATTAGTAGTTAAAGGAGCCGCTAGGACTAGAGGTAGACATAAACGAACATGGGTTGAAGATTTAAAGAAGGATATGTTTTTCTGTTTGTTACAGAGGAGATGATCTTTAACAAAGCTGAATGGAAGAAAAATTCAAACAACCAACCCCAAAAATTTGGGATAAAGGCTTTGTTGTTGTTGTTGAAGGTACACATACATGAGGTTTTAGAAGTTTCACCTCCATGTTAATACACATTGGGATAATACAAATATATTAATATAACCGTCACCCTTACTCTAACAACTCTGGAGGTTTGGTGTAACGACACGAACCTTAACATGGTATTAGAGCGAGCTAGGTTGAAATCCCATCCCGACACTAATTTTAAGCATATCTTATTATGAAAATTATACAGATGCCCATATCCAACTCTCAGCCCATAAATGGAGATTTCATCTGTGGGTCGTAATGGATTAATATAAATATATAACCATTAACCATCACCACAACTTTGGAATCTTGGTGTAGTGAAAGCCTCAATCTTTTTAATGTGAAATTGACGTTTTCACTTTAGTACTAATGTTGAGGAGTTGAAGTAACAATCTCAAGAACAAGTAGGTGCCTTAGAGAACCTCAAAACCACAGGGGTAACATGTAATTCCCTCATTTCGATGTGTATGCAACTTGTATTTTCTATGCACGTCGAATTGTATACTTTAGGTTTATTTCGAACCAATTGGTTTGGGTTTACTGCGAATGATTTGTGGTCATTTTGTTTCTTTGGATTGCTTCAATGTGGTGTGCTACTCATTGTTTTTGTTTTGAGATCCTTTAAAATTTATGTTACTGCAAATGCAGTGTGGATTACAATCTAATTTGGAAGTTTAGTTGATCGAGATTTCTAGGTTTTTTAGATCGCTCCATTGGGTTCTATGTTTCGATTGGATTTGTTGGTATATGATTTATGATTGTCTTTTACGTTTTAGCTGCAAGGAGACCTTGCCAGACATGTTGAAAATTCTCTACACTTTGAGGTGGAGAATGGCAGAGTGAGAGTAAGATGTAAGGCAAGAACTGGGGGATTGGAGGACTGCGAGCTGTACACGACATTGGAGGCCATGGAGGTGATTTTTCTTTTTTAAATTGTGATATCAATTTTTTTATTTTTTGAAGATATTATGTTGTAAAAATAGTAATTGTCTTCTTATCAACATAAGGTTGAATTTAATCATAATATTATGCTTGTGCATTTTGCTTTGAGGTAAGACGTGCGTTGGCTCAGGAATCAAAACTAGTCATTTGCTTGCAGTTAAATAGAACATTTATATGACATATATAAATTTAGGCTTGCTTAAATTTAGTATCTTTTTTTTTGACATCAACATTCTAATTTTTATGGGATTGTTATTCCTTCACTCTTTGACTCAATGTGTTATAGAGAGAAATGCGATTTCCAATAGCAAATCTGATCATTTTACCTCTTTGTCTAGACTCTATATTCTGGGGGAACTTGAAGGGTATTCCTTGGTTGCATAAGCTTAAACTACATATCCAAAAGGAGCTTAAACTACATGATTCTCTCATGCTCACTTGGCTAGGAATTTGGTAAAAACCTAAAGGGTTGACGTCAGACACCCTGTCCTAAAAACTATGTCAAATCTTTCATGGAGCTTTGTTAATCTCCATAGCTGACCCCATTCGATGGGAGAAGGCTTGGGTGATGATGACGATTCTAATTCTTCTCCCTTCATTCTATATTATTTATGTGTTTACTCTCTACTAATAACACATTTTAGATTTAGTCTCAAGTTATGATTTGAATCTAAAATTAGTGGACGAGAAAAAAACAAGGGAAATTTAGAGATAAAATAGTTTGCATAGGGATATAAGAGCAATCAATACTCATATAACTTCAAATATAGTTGTTTAAGTTTTAGAATTCCATTATATTGACCATTATTCATCTTTCCAATAATTTTACCTTTTGCGTGGACTTAAACAATTTTCTTAACCAAACAATTTATCTACTTTTGAGTATTCGTTTATGTTTGCTATAAGAAACTGAAATGTTCCACTATCATTTATGGTTTTGGTTTTTGTTGCCTATCTTTTAAACTTAGATCCTGATTGCGTTCTCTTTTCATGGCCCTTACATGCTTCATGCAGATAGTTGGTGTTCTAGACTATGGACTGGGAAAGGTGGCAGATTCGATGATAAAGTATGTCATGAATCCTGCAATATGTGATGGTTCAATTAAGATTTTTATAGAACTTGATGAGAATTCTGTTGAAAAGTACGAAACAAGTCTTAGACTACTTCCATCAGAATTTCAGGTAAATTATACCTAATCATACCAATAATCTTGCAGTTAGCCTTCTTTTGATCATCTTGTATGCAGAATGACCTATTGGGAGCGACTTAAGATTGTTACTTGCCAATGGGGGTTAGCCAACATGCATTTTATAATCTAGTCTGAATTTGTATTTGAAAGTACAAATGGTTATTTCAACAGGATTTTCTAATTGTATGATTGTCACATGGATTATGAAATTACAGTTAAGGCTGAATTTTGAAATCCTGTTGGCATTAATTAGCTCATATTTCATACTATTGACATATCAAATACACATTAAATTAATTAAATTAATATTTTGTAAATAATAATTATTTTAATAATTGTTGTATTTGAGCAAGTTAATGGAAAATAAATACACAAAAGTTTTACATATTATGTGTCCGAGAATAGTTCACCAAGAACTGAAGTGCATAAAGCTCAATAGAAATTGACTATTAAAATATAACATAGATCTCAATTCACATAAACATTACACGAGTAAGAACAATGAGTTTGGACATCCTATATTATCTATAATTCTCATAAAAGAAATTCAAAGGGAAGAGAGTGGAGGATGCATATACATATTTTTCACAAAAAAATAAAGGGAATGATGAAGATGATGCATATATGATAACTTGAGAAAAACTTTTTACATGGGATGGACGAAGAGATATATAGGATGGAATGGGTTTGGACGAGATGGGAGGGAGGCCAGAAGGAGAAATAACAAGGAAAAAAGAAACATAGGAGATGGGACTGAGGCAGGAAAGAGAAAGAACAAGAAAACAGAAATTGGAGGGAGCTAGAAAGAGAAGCGTACAAGAAGAAAAAGATTCATATAAGAATTTGGAATGCTAATGAGTTGGGAGAGAGATTGAGAGTCTACAATTATGTTATATATGGTAAGAATGAACGAGTTATAAAGATTTTGTAGGATTCTGAAATTCAAATTCAAACATTTCCACTAACGTATATATTTTAAATTCTCTCAATTAATTCCAGTTGACTAACCCATGATTTTAAATGTTAGGGAGGGGGGTGCTCATAGTCAGGGGTTTATGCGTGATGGGCCCATAACATCCCTGATATAAAAGAAGGCCTGCGGAGCAAGCAATAGCTTTTATCAAAGATAAATGCATCGTCTTAGTTGACTGAATGCAGTTTCTCATATTACTCGGAAGTCTAGGCTCTTTTTTTGCTTGAACTATCATAAAGGTATATACCATTAGTTGAGTGGTAATAACTAAACAGTTAGTTGTTAGTAGTTTGGCCAAACTAATGGCCGTCCTTCTTGAATCAAAGACAGGCCACTCTGCATTCCTACATATTTTTCTATTTCTTTTTTCTTTTTACCCTTAGTTCAAGGTTTTGTTGGAGTTTGGCCTTTTGTTTTGGAATTTTAGTCCCACATCGGCTAGGCCAAAGGAGTTGTATCTCTATATATTAGCTATGCTCTTTTAGAGATGTACATGTGGTGTGAAGGTGCACATGGGTGTGCCATGTGGGGTTATTTTTCTAATGGGAAAAAGGCTAAATCAACAATGAAGCATTCATGCTTTTTGCTCTTGGAAAATTTATTTTCATTGGAGCTAAGTCCCGTAGGGGCTTAGCGACTCGGACTCGGGCTCATGAGGCATAATGTGGCATTTTATTACTGCACTTTGCACTTAGCACGTCAGCATCGTCGTTAGGCGCATAGTGCGCTTAAGTTGCGCTCGTTGCGCGAGCCTCTTGCGCAGTCGATTGCGTGCGTTGCGCGGTTTGTGCAAGTTGCGCGCGGTGCGCAAGTGGCGCACGTTGCGCGAGATTGTTATTGCCGGGGCACAATTTTCGATGGAAAACTGAGAAAATAAAACAATTGTAAAAATAACGTTTCAATGCAACACTTCAAAGAAGGTGCACAACAGAGATCCTAGGAGGATTCTGGATTACGATAATCTAAAATGATTTCGTAACAGTAGCAAACGACAGTAGCACTTCTAAACAGAAGGTACGAATCGAAATGCTAACAGCAGCAGCGATGACAGGCGAAAGATGGAAGATGGCCTGCTGGGGTGAATGATCACCATTGCTCAAAGCTTAATTCGTCCCACAAGAATAGCTTTCAGGAACCAACAAGTTCGTCGGAGAACTCTGGAACACTCTGCTCTTCTGACTCCTCGGATGGCAGCGAACTCCTGTGGCGCTAAGTGACGCTGGTGCAACGCTACTCTTCTCCCTCAAAGTCTGTGGGAATTCGTAAGGAATTCTGAACTCTATACTTGTGTTAAGAAATACTTCTGTACTCTATGTTCTATTACTTGTGCTTTCACAGTAAGAGAGATGAGAGCCTTATATAAGCCCGTGCAGTAACTATCCAGTTAGCAGAACGTTCGGGACGTGGGAAAAATCGCCCCGAACGTGCTGTAATCGCACAAATCGTGTATAGACACGATCTGAGTCAACTTGGCGCGTGCAACTTGCGCCACCCGCGCAACTAGCACACTGCGTGCACAGCACGCACAACACCACTTGCGCCACACGCACTGCGCGCAACCTGTGCAAGCTGCACAATGTGCACACTGCGCTACTCGCGCAACGTGCGCCACTTGCGCACCCTGCGCAAACCGCGCAACGCACGCAACTTGCGCACCGCGCGCAACCTGCGCACCGCGCGCAACCTGCGCACCGCGCGCAACCTGCGCGCAATCGGCTGTGCAAGAGGCTCGCGCAACGAGCGCAACTTAAGTGCACTATGCGCCTAGCGACGATGCTGACGTGCTAAGTGCAAAGTGCGCCAACAAAACGTCACATTACGCCTCATGAGCCCATGAGCCCGAGCCGAGTCCGAGTCACTAAGTTCCTACGGGGCTTAGCTCCAATAGAAATAAATTTTCCAAGAGCAAAAAACATGAATGCTTCATTGTTGATTTAGCATTTTTTCATTAGAAAAATAACTCCACATGGCACACCCATGTGCACCTTCACACCACATGTGCATCTCTAAAAGTGCATAGCTAATATATAGAGATACAACTCCTTTGGCCTAGCCGATGTGGGACTAAAATTCCAAAACAAAAGGCCAAACTCCAACAACCCCTACATATCTCTATATATATGGATTTGAGTGTTCCTTACAGTAACTGTCCATCATGCATTAGAAGAGATGTCGCTGACGACTTAAATCTTCCCGCATAGGTCAAACAACAGACTATAATACAAGAATGGACTAAAGCCTTGAATTCTGTACCATAGCTGAAATTCTTCCCACTCACATAATGTAGTTACATGTGCTTCTGGCTACACATTAAAGGTCCTGTGTCAGCCTGGTTTTAGTGTATAATTTTGGGCGTCTACAAGTTTACCCTCAAGAGACGGCCTAATATCTCTTTGTCTATACACTATAGGTGAGTTCTTTATTAAAGAGACATGGCATGAAGCGCTTTGCGCTTTTCTTGCGGTGCTATGCCGCTATGACATGTCCTAAAGCCGAGACCTTACCCCGTACCGGAAACCTCATCGTAGTGTCATAATACTGTAGCATGAGGTCACCGCCTCTTTGTAGTGCCATACTACCTAGCATGAAGCCTTAGGCTCCCTTGCAGTGTTACGCCGCAACAACATGGCTTGCAAGACCGAGACTTTACCCCTATTCGGGTACCTCATGTGGTGTCGTGCCACTGTAACATGAGGAACCCCTCCTTTTTGTAGTGCTAACTACACCCTCTTTCATTTCAACATACATCATTAGGCTACCTGCCTATTTGCGGTGCTACGCCGCTGTGACTTAGCTCATATAGCCGAGGTATTACCCCTTTCGGGAACCTCATGGTGGAGTCACCCCACAGTAACATGGAGTTTCACTCCTTGTAGTGCTGCGCTACCGCGCTTCCTGTAAAACACACTAGGCATTCACTCTGCCTGAGAACTCATTAAGGCGTTTAAGCCAACCTTCCCACATGACCCGTTTTTTGCAGAAAACAACAGTAGACAACAATGGTTGTAGGTCCGTAACCTCTCCATGCCACAGAGGACAAGTACCCACCGTTCCTGATATTCTTTCGGTTAATAGTCATCCATTGAACCAAAAGCTAGATGCATAGTAGATTTCTCTTTGAACTAATAGTATAAAACTTTATAGTAGAAATGTAATAACACAATATCAGAATGCCTTCAAGCCCATTTTACAAGTTGTGTCATCGACCAGCTGGCGCTTGAGGTCCTTGGTGAACGAATCCGCCAGGTTCTTCTGACTTCGAACATCAATCGCTGCAATAACACTCCTCTTGATGAGATCGTGTACTGTCCTGTGCTTCAACCGCACAGTCCTCTTCTTCCCGTTGAAGAGGTCATTTGATGCCACCGTCGCAGTCGCATAGTTGTCGCAGTATATCGGTATCGTCGGTATTTGCGTCCCAACCACTGGAAGATTATACATGAGCTCCCGAAGCCATTCTGCTTCCTCCGCTGCGGTATCAAGTGCAAAGAACTCAGATTCCATGGATAACCGCGAGAGCATAGTTTGTTTTCTTCGATTTCCACGATATAGCATCTCTATCCATTGTGAAAATGAATCCACCTGTGGACCTCTCGCTCTCCACCTCTGAGCACTAGCTGGCATCATTGAAGCCTTCCACTACCGGCGGATCTCCGCTGTAGTGCAGTGCATATGTCTGAGTCTTCTTGAGATATCTCATAACCCGTTTCACAGCTTTCCAGTGCTCAACTGCCTGGGTTGCTAGTGAACGACTCAGCATTCCACGACGAAAGCTATATCAGGCCTTGTGGCAGTAGTAGCATACATCAAACTCTCGATTACGCTTGCATACTCCAACTGTCTGACGCTTTTCCCTAAATTAGGCTTCAGCTTCAGATCACACTTGTAAGGCGTATCGATCCCTGGAAGATCCTGATACCCGTAACGTGTGATCATCTTCTCAATATAATGAGACTGTGACAGCGCTAGTCCAGTGTCTGTTCGGATGATCTTGATCCCTAAGATCACATCAGCTTCCCCAAGTCCTTCATACTGAACTTGCTCGAGATGAACTTTTTTATCTCCGTGACACAGCCATATTCGTACCTAGGATTAGCACGTCGTCCACGTACAGACAAACAATCACATCTCTTCATCAGCGAACTTTATGTAAACACACTTGTCCGTCTCGCTGACCATGTAGCCATTTGACCTTATAACCTTGTCAAATTTCTCATGCCACATCTTGGGAGCCTGTTTGAGACCGTACAAGGATTTCACTAACATGCAAACTTTGTCTTCAAGACCCTTGACGACAAATCCCTCTGGCTGTTGCATGTAAATCTCTTCGGTCAGCTCGCCATTTAGGAAAGCCGTTTCACATCCATTTGATGTATCATCATCTTATGTATTGCTGCGAGAGCAATCAATATTCTGATGGTGGTCATCCGGGCTACTGGAGCATACGTGTCAAAGTAGTCGATCCCCTGCTTATGAGAAAACTCATTGGCTATCAACCTAGCCTTGAACTTGCAATAGTTCCGTCTGTTTTCATCTCTTTTTTGAAGATTCCATTTGCATCCGATGGATTTCGCTCCTTCAGGAAGATCAACCAACACCCAAGTGTTATTTGAGGTGATGAAATAATTTCATTGTCAATCGTCTCCTTCCAGAAAACCGCGTCTCTGGTCTTCCTCGCCTCATCATAGGTAAGCGGATCTGCTTCCATATGATAGGTGACAAAGTCACTTCCGAAGTCCTTCGGCCTCCTCACACGCTTCGCTGACGGCTCAGCGAGTTCTGGTTCACCGTTGTTTCAACGATAACATCTTCTTGGAACTATTCTTCATTGAAAACTTCAGTTTCTTGCTGCACCCTCATTAGTTCTCCGGAATATCCGCAAGAACAATATTTTGTACTTTGCAAATTTGTCTTCAAAATATTCTGCGTCGCGAGATTCAATGATATGATTTGACTCAATATGAAGAAATCTTCGAGCATCACTCTTCTCGGCATACCCCAAGAAGATCGTCTTTGTAGTCCTTGTCCCAAGCTTCTGAATCTTCAGATCTGGAAGCTTGACATATGCCAGACATCCCCACACTCGAATGACATTCAAGTTAGGTCTGACCTTGAACCAGAGTTCATGAGGAGTAATGTCTGAAGTTGCATGAGGCACTCTATTTAGAATAAAAGTGGCCGTCAATGCAGCTTCTCCCTAGTAGCATTTTGGAAGACCCGCAGTCAACAACATTAAGTTAATCATTTCTGTTAACGTTCTGTTCTTCCTCTCTGCTACTCCGTTTGATTGAGGAGAGTACGGAGCCGTAGTCTCGTTGACAATTCCATGTTCTTTGCAGAACGATGCGAATTCATGAGACCTGTACTCTCCACCTCGATCACTTCTTATTCGCTTGAGTTGTTGTCCAGTCTGCCGCTCAGCCTCGGCCCTGAACTCCTTGAACTTCTCGAATGCTTCGTCTTTAGCCTTTAGCAAGTAGACGAACACATATTTTGAGAAGTCATTGGTGAAGGTTATGAAAATACTTCATCCCGGCCTTTGTAGAGAACTGTTTGAAGTACAGATATCAGAGTGTAACCAACTCCAGAAGATCTGTGCTTCGATTAACCCGAGGAAAGGGTTTCCTTGTGATCTTCGTTTGAGCACAAACTTCACATTTCTCTACCTTACCCCCACACTCGGAGATAAGTCCTAGACTAGACAGTCTGTTTATTCGTTTACAATGAACATTTCCTAGCCTATTATGCCACAACTCAAGAGTATAAGCATGAGTGATTGCATTAATAACATTGGACTGATTTACAAGCTGAATTTGAACATTCCTTCGGTATAAAAAGCTTTTCCGAAATATGTTCCTTTTGTGGACATCACCATCTGGCCATCATTGATGTCTATCCTGAGGCCTGCGTTGCAGAGTAGGCCTCCCGAGATCAGGTTCTTGGCAATAGCAGGTACATGCTTCACACCTTGAAGCGTCAGAGACTAGCCAGAAGTCAGCTTCAACACCACCGTCCCGATCCCGAGCACTTCAGCTTGTGCCTGGTTCGCCGCCATAACCACTTCAGAAGTTGGTGTATAGGTGGTAAACCACTCCTTGCTGGAGCAGACATGGCAGGTGGCTCCAGTGTCTACCCACCAGTCAGAGTCAGCCTCCACCGCATCGACCTGCGCATCATAGCAACAACGTCAGTGATCATAGATACCTTGCTAGACTGTCCTTGCTCTGATTGCTTGGTCTTTGCTTTGCATTCATTCTTGAAGTGGCCCTTCTTGCCACACTTGAAACAAGATATCTGAGACTTTGCCTTCTTATGCTTGAAGAAAGTCCCCTTCACTTTCCGATTGTTAGGGTCCTTCTTCTTGTCGTGGGAAGCCGCATGCTTTCCCCTTGGTTTTCTGGTATGAACCAGATTGGCGTTAGCCAATTGCTTGGACAGTGCGTCCACCTTCAGTTGAGCCCTCATTTGGTCCTCAACATAGACTTCTTGTAGGAGATCGTCGAGATTGACCTTCAACTTCTTCCTATGCATGTTTTCATAGAACTTGCTCCACCCAACAGGGAGTTTCGAAACGATCTCTCCAACAACAAACTTGTCGGAGAGGGGCATCGCCTCGTCTTCCAACTTTTATCGCAGCTTCAGGAACTCCTTCACCTGCGACAACATTGGCTTTTCGTCCTCAAAGAACCACTTGTGATATTTCTCAACAAGAAATATCTTGCTACGGTTCTTATCATCTTCGTATAGTTTCTCCAGAGACTCCCAAATCTCTCTGGCAACAGTCTTCTTTGAATAAGATTCAGCAAGAGAATCTTCCATAGCATTTAGGATCATAAGCCTACAAATGCTATTGACCCTTCTCCACTGGCCTGGTTCTTAGTAACCGCAGAGATTGCGGCTGCAGATCCAGTTTTTGGAACAGTAGGTTCCTCCTCAAACAACACGTGATCAACATCAGAGAACTGAATATTGAGAACAACTTTTCTTTTCCTGATTTGATAGTGCTCACTTGTTCTAACTTAGAGAAGTTAGGATCGACTAGCGAAGCACGAAAGTTTTCCATCGTAGCAATTAAGCTTTGAGATTGTTCTTGCGCGCGGTGCGCAAGTTGCGCGATTTGCGCAGGGTGCGCGCGGTTCGCAAGTGGCACAAGTGGCGCACGTTGCGCGAGTAGCGCAGCGTGCGCATCGCGCGGCTTGCACAGGTTGCGCGCGGTGCGTGTGGCGCAGTGTGGCGCAAGTGGCGCAAGTGGTGTGCGTGCTGTCGCGCATTGTGCTAGTTGTGCGGGTGGCGCAAGTTGCACGCGCTGTGCGCAAGTTGACTCAGATCGTGTCTATACATGATTTGAGCGGTTACAACACGTTCGGGCAAGTTTTTTCACGTCCCGAACGTTCTGCTAACTGGACAGTTACTGCGCGGGCTTATATAAGGCTCTCATCTCTCTCACTGTGAAAGCACAAGTAATAGAACATAGAGTACATAAGTGTTTCTTAACACAATTACATAGTTCAGAATTCCTTACGAATTCCCACAGACTTTGAGAGAGAAGAGTAGCGTTGCACCAGCCTCACTTAGCGTCGCAGGAGTCCACTGCCATCCGAGGAGTCAGAAGAGCAGAGTGTTCCAGTGTTCTCCGACGAACTTGCTGGTTCCTGGAAGCTATTCGTGTGGGCGAATTAAGCTTTGAGCAACGGTGATCATTCACCTCAGCAGACCATCTTCCATCTTTTGTCTGTCATCGCTGCTGCTGTTAGCATTTCGATTCGTACCTTCTGTTTAGAAGTGCTACTGTCGTTTGCTACTGTTACGAAATCTTTTTAGATTATCGTAATTCAGAATCCTCCTAGGATCTCTGTTGTGCACCTTCTTTGAAGTGTTGCATTGAAACATTGTTTTTACAATTGTTTCATTTTCTCAGTTTTCCATCGAAAATTGTGCCCCGGCAATAACTTGTTTTTCATGTAGTCTAATCTTGTAGGCTGCATGCATCAAATTGTATTGGTCTTCCCTTAAGACTTGAGAGGATCATAATATTGGGCTTTTTCTAGGGGCACCGCACATTTTACTGAGGGCGTCATTTTACTAGGGGACAACCCAAGTTTGAGGAACTTTTACTGGGAACATCCCAAAAATTACTTGGGGCTATCCCAAACTTAGTATTTTTCCCTCCTCTTTCCTCCTCCTTCCTCCAGCCAAAGCCAAGCTCAGGAGCTGCGACGTCTGCGTGGGCTACCACGGGCACGAGCACGGCGCCGCCAGCCTCGTCCGCTTCTGCAGGTGGCTCAAGGCCGAGCTGGAGCTGCAGGGGATAGCCTCCTTCGTGGCCGACCGGGCCAGGTACTCCGACGGCCAGAGCCACGAGATAGCCGACCGGATCATCTGCTCCGCCGCGGTCGGCGTCGTCGTCGTCGCCCCATCGTCCTTCCTCAACCCCCTCAGCGTCGAGGAGCTCAGGTTCTTCGCCCAGAAGAAAACCTCGTGCCCCTCCTCTTCGGCGCCGGCCGCTCTGGGCTCCGAGGGACGACTGGTTCTCGTTCCCCTCCTCTTCGGCGCCGGCCGCTCTGGGCTCAGGTTCTTCTCCAAGGCAGTCCAAACATATGTTAGGACTGCCAACCCGCTGGCAGTCCTAGGACTGCCACTAAGTTGGCAGTCCTAACATATGTCCGCTGGCAGTCCTAACATACGTTAGGACTGCCAACCCGCTGACAGTCCTAGGACTGCCAACCCGCTGGCAGTCCTATGACTGATTGCTGGAATAAATTGGGCTAGTCACAAGTAAAAAAAAATGGCAAACTTGTAATTTTTTTTTTATAACATTTTTGGGCTAGCCCCAAGTAAAAAGTGTGGTGCCCTTAGAAAAAGCCTAATATTGGGAGAATACGTAAAGCAGGATAATTAATATTAGATAAGTATGTAAGTTTCAAACTTCCACCAACTTTGTGTCTCATTCCATATTTTACAGTTTTACTATATTTGGTCCTTTTCAGCTCAGTTGGGTTTTAGATCGATAAGTTAAGATGATAGCTTATTGTTAGCACATTTGTCATTGTATCATATTTTGTTCTGCTGCGAGAGAAACTGCTTTTTTATCAACTTTGTTCATATATGGTTGATTTTTCTTCTTTCTTTTTTGTTCTTGAAGTTTAGCATGCTTGACTTTCCTCATGTTGAAGTTTGTGCTAGAAAAACTTGATACTTCTGTTTTACACCTCAATTTGCTTTTCTTTTGATATGCAGCCTTATGCTTTTTTTTTGTTTATTTAATATTTTTACCCTTATGTTACAAGTATTTGCATGTATTTTGTAATATTTTCATTTTTTTTGCATATCCTTTTGATAATTAGATGACACCCTCCTTAAGAATATGTTGCCCTTGATTCTCTCACATTTCTGCTTATTATGATCAAATTCTAAATGTATCCTTATTTCTCCTGCCAGTCGCTGAAGTATCTTCCCTTCGCCGTCTTGTTTCCCCTCCACCATCGATACCATCCTCCCACCTTCTCTCCCTGCCATGGAAATTGGCTGCCTTCTCTCCGTCCCTTCAGCATCTCTTCTATTGAACCCATATTCTTATTGTACGTGTTAGATCAGTAAGAAATGTATATAATTTATTTCTGATATTTGGAATCCTTTCATACCATTACTCCTATTAAAGATGATCATATTGTCAAACTAAGGTTGCCTGAATTTCAGAACATCACTTAACTGCACTTACAACTTCAATGATTTCTGCAGGAACACCTAGATGGTCCCACAATATATGCAAGGCTCAGTGAGGTTATAAAGTTTATCCACAAGTACATCTTTTTTGAGAATGAAGCATGGATGCAATGCTTTGGAAGATTAACCTGGCAGCGAATGTCAGATCTAATTATCACATATTTTCTTTCCAAGGTGATCTTTAAGATTCTTAATTGCTCAAGTCAGAACACTTTAGTAAATGTTCTTATTGCACCATTGGGTCAAGGGAAGCAACAACCATAAGGTAGTGAGATGATGCATGTTGATCAATATACATCCAACGTCAATGAACTATGGATCCTATTAGTTGAGCACTGTCTCATCTACTGCTTTAGATGACAACAACATAAAGAAGTATAAATAGTAGATATGTCTAGGGTACATTCCAGTATGATATCTGAAGTCTTAAAATTCAGCTAGGTAAATGTGTAACCAGCACGTATCAGTGGAAGTACCAGACTGTCAGATCTGACATGTATTGAAAACTTGTATGAACACACATGTATTTGCAGAAGGGTTGAAAGTTATTGATCAATAATACTTTACACCACTAGGTTAGGTACTTTTAGCGTAGAGATAACTCCCAATTGGAGAGTATCTCCCTACTTCCTAGAGTATCCTTAACCTTGATATTCATTTTAGACATAATAATAGATACTTAGGATCCGTTTGGATGTGTTTTCTGAAATTTTATTCTGAAAACAGTTTTCAGAGAAGATGTTATAAAGTTATTTTCTGAGTATACAAATTCTGAGTTTGCGTTTGGTCACTTTCATTTGAAAAATTATTTTAGGAAACACAAATTAAAATTTATGTTTGGTAAAATATTTTTAGAAAATCATCTCTTGTCATCATCTGAAAAATAGTGAGTCCTCTTCGACCTCAAGAATATTGTTCGCGTCGTGGAGGAGAGGGTGGACTGCCTTTCGACGGTGAGCTAGTCGGCGGAGGCGGACCAGACGTCGGCTACGGACGCAGTTCTCGGACTCTATGGCGGTGTGGACCATCTTGGCGATGGAGTTGTCGTGGATAGAGGTTCTCGGACTCTAACCTCTTCTTCTCCGGCTAGTGCGGGCTCCCATGAGCCGAAATATTGTTCGTCTCCGGCGTTTGTCTCCGACGAACCTTGTCGATCTTCGACAAGGAGCACAAGCCCATATCCTTCCATGCCAACTTCTTCGGGTTAGACCCCAGAGGAATGCGTCGCCGCCGACGTCCCCAGCCCCATCTCCAAAGGCACCTCCACCAAATCCAAGGCCGAGGCCGCCGTCCCTAGCCCCATCTCCAAATGTGTCGTTGCCGCCAACCTCATCCCATCTCAAAAGACTTGTTTGTGACATATGGAGGTCCAGAGCTGGCTATGCCCGAGATCCGCAGGTGGATCTCGGAGGCGGTCACGACGGTCATAATCCGTGCTCTTCTGGGCTGGAGAGAAGCTGCCGGCGGTGAGGGGTGGTTGGAAAGGAGGGAGAGGAGGGAAACATTGCTTTCTAAAAAAAAAATCTGGAAAGGAGAGAGAGAGGAGAGAGAGAGAGAGAGGACTAGAGCTACATTGGAAATGTTGGAAACAAAATTTGAAAAACAATTTTTTTCATTTCTCTCAAAACAACGTTTAAAAATTGACTGCTGTAACCAAACACTCTTTACTTGGGTTTTTGAGTTTAAATGCAAAACATTAGAAAAAAAACTTATATCCAAACAGGGCCTTATCTTCTTGAACTGTCTTCATCCAAATAATCTTGTGAATCTCCTGTTGATGAATACTCTTCTGTTCCTCTCTTTCCATATATGTCAGACTACAACTGCTATAACCGCTCTCATGAGGATGGAGATTCTGCTCTTCTTCTTGTTCTGCCACTTCTGGGCCTTGATTTCCTCTTCCAACTGGCATGGACTACTACTATGGATTCCAAGTTTTAGTAGGTCAGTTTTCATATATAGGATGTATAAGCACACTTGAATAGGTGCAGGACTGATTCTAGTTCCAATTTACATAGTTGGCAACTTATGAACTTATCTTAAGTGAGCAATATGTTTAGAATAGCCTTATTAGGTTAGATGCTCATCTTTAGGTAGTTCCACTAACCAGAATATATTGTGCCAGTCTACAGTAGTATTGCACTTCCTGAGTCCCTGACTAGCTTCATAGCAGATTTAGGGCGAAGAGTTCCCATCTAGTGCCATCCCACACCCAGTAGTCTTCCTTTGGTGTTTTCTATCTGAATATCATTGATCTCCTCCTGCAAGTGTCTAGTAGCATCTAACTTGTCTCCCCTACTTCC